>QNGE01002720.1:79756-97429 GCA_008508345.1 Paragonimus westermani
GCCTATCCACCCTGCTGTATGCAGCAGATAGGGCGACCCGGTTTATACTGCGAGACGGCCGATGCAGTATGGAATTGTTTGTGTTGTGAGTATTCATGGTTGTGTGTGGGCTGAGATACTGCCAGGACGCCCAGACCTAGACAGGAGAACGATAAAGGTTCTCAACCAAAGCCTTTGGCTCAAAAGCCTGTACCGCACGGCAGCGGGTAGGTGGCGGTGTACCAGAAATGGTACGTTTTTCAGGAAGAGATACCAATCATTTTCCTGGAGGACCAGGAGACTGTGGTTTGTCAGACCTCCACCTGTTGGCCTGCCTGGTATGAGTGACTCTGTCCAGTATAGCCCAAAAGGTCATCGAGATGCGCAAGCCGTCACACCACGCCAAGGTCCAGACTCAGAGATCGTTACTCGTTATCTAAGCAATCCTACGAGATCCGTAATGCGACGTTCAAGCTTATGAGTATAACTGCTTTTCGTCTGATTGCTCCCCTTGGTCTATCTGATATGGTTCTATAAGGGGCGGGACCAAAGTCTCAGTCAGCGCAGCCCCAAGATAAATGTAGTGCACAAGTCTGACCACCACACCAAGATAACAGAATAAGTTGTGTTTGATATTAAGGAAACAGTTGTATGGCGCTCAAAACGAAAGCACTCATGGGAATACTGTCACTGGATCAGGTAATCACCATCTAGTTTACCAAAATCAGACACAAGACTAGAGTGAAAAAACTTCTAACACGGCTTAGAAATGTTCTTTCGCAATGAAATATAACAAAAGACTGTTACTGTGTTCGAAAACCTGGTTCCATACAGGCATCTATTTTGACCAGTTTTGTCCACTAGAGCCAAAAACATCGTTCAGCGCCAAAATTCCGCGAAGGGTGAAACGACAACCTGTCACACATGTGTTATTTATGAAGGCCTGATCAAGCGCAATCACAGGCACAAGCAGTTTAACGGGCAATCGATTCAGTACGCGACTACAGACACGTAGTACGCTGAGTGCAAATGTGAAAGAGTAAAATGTTACCGTGTTTTCAATAGTCAAATAAGAATAGTGGATTGCTAAAACATTAAAACCTTTATGACTTGCACTAAAGTGAGTAACAAGCTACATTCACATACAAGGTATGGCATGTATGAAAACAGCTTAGCCATCAACCTGACCGTCATCGCCATAATCGAAAGTGGAATATCTTCATTAATTTTTTGAATTTATTGACAATTTAGAAGTCTTATTGAGCAATCTGAGCTGCCAAAGGTACACATGATCCGCCTCTCGTTGGGAATGAACGACGACCACGTCGATCGCAGCGCGTTGCACCAAAGAAGTATTCTGCAGCGCACCCAGTTCAATATTGGGTTTTACACCACCTGCGTACCAATCCAAAGTTGCTGTCGATTCTTTCAGTGAGGACATTTTTCGCTCGCGTTCCCTTTGAGAGAACACACCATTAGTATAAAGGCAGCATCGTATCCACCAATTTATTGTAAAGAATAAATGCTTCAATATTTCATGAATGCACTCAATCATCAGTATCACCATCATCAGCTTCAAAAGCGCCCTCGTGAGTACTATGACTCAGGTTGTCGTAGACCCTGAGAGCAATCCACGGAGTTGCTGGAGATGCGTTGGTTGGACCTAACTACACGAAATACAACGACAGTCAGCTGTTTCACTTTTTCAATAGATATGATGCCAGTCTACGGCTAGCCACTGAAACGATACCCCCAACGAGTTCATCGTTGTTAGGGTTGCGTGCGACTGACCTTAGTATATCGAGTGCCTCAAGTTCTACGCGACACCGAATTAACGTGCTTCACTCAATGTCGCCTGTCGCAGAGACATGATGAGGAAGACCGCAAATACGTGATATCAACCATTCCCATCGTAGAACGTCTTGAAGCAGTGCATATTTAGCAGCACATTGAAAATGGAAGTTTTGCACAGAGCTAGTGTGTACCAGAGACGGCAATATTGATAAAATGCTAGCAGTATCAGCACTGCTGACTGATATTTGTCGCTTAACCATGGTATGGTTAGGCGCGATAGGACCTACAGAACGCACCTCGCTGGTGGAGATAGTTCGGTTGGAGGGAGAAATGTAAACGACCGGTCAAACACACACGTGCCGTTTGCACTTTCTGTTTAGTTCGGGGCACAGAGGCACATAGAGACATTGCGGTTTGGCAATGCTGAGGGCATGGGTTGGTAGAAAATCAGCCAGATTAACACCCATTACGTGGTCTTTTTAGACCTAAAACTGCTTTCGATTTCGTTGCTCGTAACGCCATCCGCAACTGCCTTCTTCGCAATGGAGTTCTAGTGAAATACGTGAATCACTGTATGTCCACTTTTCAAACAGAGTGAAAGTTCGTGGAAAACTGTCCTGAGCGTTCATCAATTCCAGTGGTGTACGTCAAAGGTATCCGGTCTCCCTCTTGCTATTTAATTTAGTCATGGACGACATTCTGGAAAGCGCGCTTAAGGAATCCAGCGGTCTTGACGTTGAGCTTCTTCTTGGCGTTAGGTTTCTCGAAATGAAGTAGGCGGATGGCATTGTCTTACTTAACCCTCCCCTTGCCAAAGACGTCCAAACCATGCTGAACAAGATTAATGAGCAGGCTAGTCCGAACGGAATGTGATCCGCACCTTCAAGGTGCCGTTTCAATATTGAGAGAAATTCTTAGTTCTACATTCCTTATTGGAGGCAATCCACCTGAGACTATGGACAGTTTCACATATTTGGATAGCACCACCTCGAAAACCTGTAATATTGCCAAAAAGATATCGGTGGGAGAGCAAAGGTATGATAAACCTTTGTCAAACTGCGTCATCTGCAGCATCGGAAAGACTTTCGGCTGGCCTAAAAAAGGGTGTACAAAGTTTGTGTACATTCCGTTTTGCTTCACAGTTCAGGAACATAGTCTGTTCGCAACGAAGGTATTAACAGATTTGCTGTGTTTGAACATCGTTCTCCACGCCGATTAGCCCATATCAAGTGGAATTGTCGCGTGAGCAATACGGCCGTTCCGCGGGTTGTATTCTGGAATGATCGGGATACATAATTAAGTGGTCAACTAATCACATTGCACAATCTACGATGGTTGGGTCAAGTACTCCGCATGTCAGTTGAGCGTTTGCCGCAACCAGGCATTAGATAGTGAGACCACCAACAGTTGAGTGAAACCGCGCTGTGATCAAGCAACTGTGTGGTCACGAAACGTGATGACCCTGACTGCTTCACTGAACAAACTGGACAGGTGTCATCTACTTGGTTGGAGTCTATGTGAACACTCCAACTGTTGCTTAGCGACGCCCTCCCAGTTAGAAATGTGCCACAGTCACTGGTGTACCTGCATTCATACCATTTCTACTAATTCCGCTTGGTCTTCTTTTATTGGTATTTTTTAAACTTTCTCAAGAGCGCTTTCCTCTAACACATCCCACATCACTGCTGAGGTGAAAGGCGGGCAGAGCCACAGCACCTTCCAGTCAGGCTCAAGCCTGACGATCAAGGTGATGGGTCCCTCCACTCAGAATATTTTTTTAAAAAAAGCTGCTGAATTGTCACTCACTGCCTCTGATCACATACACAGCATGGTTGACGGCATTGTCTCATGTGGTCAGCACGGGCAACCAAGTTGAAATTCTCTAAACCGTTAATGTTTTCGTGATCACCAATCTGAACCTTTAGAGTGCACTCAAAAAGACTTAAAAGCTATATCCCACCATACGGTTGACCGTGAATAAGATGGAGCGGCCATTTGGAAGTCAGCAACTGCCCTCATCTTCCGGTTAAACGATCGACTGTTTTGTTTTCAACCGCTGCATATTGTTATCCAGAACGATGTAAGAAATCAATGCATGTAACGAACTTCAGGATTTCTCCACATTCATTACCACCATCGAAGACATACACCAGTGTGCACCACTGCTGCTTAACTGCCACAACCGCGAAGAAGAAAGAAGCAAACCCTGTGTAGTGAGAGAGAATAAAAAGGAAGGGAACGAGAAGGGACCTAACTACGAAGAATAGCCACATCTATGTTCAAACATTCAACATCAAGATGTCTACGCCTTGCAAACAAACAATCGAGCTGTAAGTGAAAGTAAGGCGTCATCCACAAGACAGCTTCCTTACGGCTTTCACTTCCCCCGCGTGATTAGATGCACTCAATCCACAGTCAACCCGGACAAACAACGACAACACTCACGCCACTGAGCTCATATAGCCGCCATCTCATCTAACGTCTCAAGCCACCGACTCTGTGAGTAGCGAGGGCCCCGGCCCGGGAGACCAACCCGGTCTACAGTGACTAACCACTTCGTGAAAGATTCCGTTTGTCTACGCCAGGTCATCATCTGTCCACCTCGCACCTTACGCCAGTCGGTCGCAGCGTTGGCAAAGAGCGCTCGGTGTGGCAGGCGACTGGCTGGCACCCTTAATACGTGACCTCTAAGTTTGTGCAAATGTAAGGTGTGAACAGGAGAACTCGTTTGACACTCACTACTAAACACCAGTCTCCTAACCTCTTCGTTGCTTACTCACCGGTGCCACCCGATACGAACGATTGAACGCAGACACCGGTGGTCAAATACCTGACCTCGGTTCACGTCTTCAATCCTGAGAAGTCAAGTTTCGCTGCCGTGATATAATACAGCCCTCACTGTTGTTCGATACACGCGACCCGTAAGCTTCAGAGGGATACCGCAGACAATCCCCCATTATATAGTCTAACGAAACTAAACAAAAATGGTGAAAGGGAACAGCCTTGACGTACGCCACTCTTGGTGCCGAAACTGTCAGCTGAAGTATTGGAATGAAGCGCCGACGGTATGTTCACATACTTGGTCGGTACACCCCCGCGGTTAAGTGATTCTGAAAGTGTAGAACGATCTACCGAATCGAACGCATCTTTATAGTCGAGGAATGAGACGATTGTTGGCCGGCGGCACACATGATGCTGCTCCAGAATTTGACGGAAAGCAAAATGTGATCAACATATCCTCACTCAGTGCGAAACCCTGCCTGTTCTTTCCTAATGTTTACCTCCTGAACTGCAGTGAGTCGAAAAATAGTGGGTGCCAGAAACCTAGAAATGGCTGGGGTCAAACTAACTAACTAACTAACTCCCTTATGGTTTTCGCAAAGACCCCTGATACCGTTCTTGAATATAGGAACTATTGCAGCGCGATCCCACCACGGAGGGATGGTCTGCGTCGTCTACACAAGTTTGAACAACTGAGTCGAGGCCTCTACTAACGCCCCGTCCCCTTCTCTGAAAAGTGTCAGCGCGAGATCATCTGGACTAGCAGCGCCACTATGTTTAAGAGCCGAAATTCAATTGCCGACCTCAGTCTCAGTGGGTGGTTCAAACTCTACCGATCAGGGTGCCACATTACAAGCTTGTGGCGGCAACACAGTAAAAGCAGGAGGCCAGTTGAATTGATCCCCAAAATGTTCCGTCCACCGCTCTAACCTTCTGGACTCATTATAAATAAGTGTCATCTGTCTCGCTGATAGTTTCACTCACAGAGGGTCGCCTGGGCCCCGTGGCACGGATCAGTTAAAAGAGTTTGCAGGTGTTTCCTGAAGCAAAAGCAGTCCCCATTTTCTTAACTTTTTCCACTAACCAAGCCTCACGATCAGCCTTTAGGGTAAGTTTCAGTCTCCTACGGATATCTCCCCTAGGCTTGTTATACGAACTGCTAGGATAAATGTTCTGTCTGGTTCCTAACCACTTCAGAGATTTCTCCGAGATCCAATGTCTGTTCAACTCATGTACCCCCTTGCCGTATGCTACAGTACCTGCTTCCCGAACAGCCTGTGAGATTTGAGTCCAGCAGCTATTAGGATCGTCAGAGTGAGAATTATTGGGGCAGATTTTTGAGCTGGTTCGGTAATTATGCCTTACCGGCGGTATAGCCAGTCCCTCAACAGTCATCTGAGGATGTCGGTGGGGTCGTTGCTCAGCAAGAGTAAGAACAAAACGACAACGTACCAACGCATGACCTAAATCTAAGTACGTGCTCCAATAAGGACAGTCTTCAATGGAGCCCCGCCATCTATAACTAACACCTATGTGGTCTATCTGAGACCATGTCTAATTTGGAGGCGAGCGTCAAGTGTAGAAATGACGTTCACGATGTCTAGTGCTGGCTAAAAATAGTTTGTGCTCAGTGCACAACTGCAACAATTGCCCGCCACTACCTGGACGATGTGATACCATCCTAAACCTGCCACCTAGACGAGATTAGGACTCACCAAGGCGGCTGATCTGAACATTCATATCTTCGACAAGAACGACTATATCGGAGCCACGTGTCGACCAAAGGAGAGTGGTCAGATTCGAGTAGAACGCCAGCGTCACTATAGTCAGTAGGAGTGTAGGCAGACACAAGTAAAAGATTTCTGAGCCTTGCGTTTATAGCTAGCCTCAGTAGAGCCTGCCAGGCGGATGGCACAAAGTTTACTGTTAACAGGAATCCAATCCACTAATGCGGCTGTGGCCGTCGTGATGAGAACTATACCTACTCCAGACTGACTCGTAACGGTGGTCGTAGAGTCCCTGAAGTGTATAACCAGTATGGGGTAGACAATGTGGGTGTTGTTAGTTGCGTACGTTGAGTACTGTCTTGGATTCTAGTCTCCGAGATACAGCAGACATCGACACTCAGTGAGTCTAACGTTCGTGCGAGAGCGGCCTGCTGACGTATCTGTTTTAGCGTGTGAACGTTGAAGGCACCTATATTAACTCGCAAGGGACGAGGGAGGTCTGAGGCTGAGTTGTAAGAGATGGGACTTAACGGTACAGTGTTACTATGATTAGCTACATCTGCTGTGGGAACTACAGATTCACTATAGGAAATGGGGGTTGGGATGGTCCTGAGAGCTAAGTTTGATGGACAGTGAGGGAGGAGTGAGCAGTAGCAGGTTTTCGCCTATCCAACCTGCTGTATGAATCAGATAGAGTAACCTCGCTTAATCTGCGAGAAGACTGAAGCAGTATGGAACTAACGGTTGTGAGCATTCATGGTTGTATGTGAGCTGAGATCCTGTCAGGACG
The DNA here is from genome assembly GCA_008508345.1 of Paragonimus westermani. Lineage (NCBI taxonomy): Eukaryota > Metazoa > Platyhelminthes > Trematoda > Plagiorchiida > Troglotrematidae > Paragonimus > Paragonimus westermani. The sequence continues at coordinate 86,828 of QNGE01002720.1, forward strand.
CCCAGACCTAGACAGGAGAACGATTAGGGTTCTCAACCAAAGCATTTGGCTCAAAAGCCTGTACACTAATGCAGCGGATGGACGGTATTGTATCAGAACTGTTATATGTTACGGAAAAAGATGACAACCTTCTTCCAACCCCCATTCTGGAGGACCAGAAGACTGTGGTTTGTAAGACTTCTACCTACTGGCCTGCCTGGTATGAATAACTCTGTGGTGTGATCACCACACTGTCCAGTTTGGCCCAATAGGTCATTGAGATGCACCAGTCGTCACACCGCGTCGAGATCCAGTCCCGTTGTGACGGTCTATACAACAGCGCTTCTGCTTAAAAATAAACAGAGCACACAAAGCACCCACAATCATCGAGGTATCAGTCAGCTTAGATACGCTAAGGAAATTCTGCAAGAATTTCCCCAACCGAATCGGTACGTATGTCCAGAAAAAGAATGTTCCCGAGGAGAAACGTAGTCTACGGGGTAGCCACAGTACGAGTAATATGGTGTTCGATGCTCGAAAGAACCAGAAGTTCCGTGGACGCAAACAGCGGCTGTATGTCATCTTCGTAGATTTCGCTAAGCGTATGATTTCATGAGTCGATGCACTGCGGACAGCGCCTGGTAAATTTGGATATCCATGCACGTTTGGCACTTTAATTCCAAGGTAGCATGTGGGCGTGAAGGTACAATCGCGTGGATGGAGCTCTGATTGTGCGCGGTCGTCCTAGTCCCAGCCCTATTTAGTTTTTATTGGACAGCAATGCGAACAGTTGTTCTTCAGAAATCTGAAGAGGGTGTTCAAGAAGAATTCCACATGGATGGTCGTCTACCAAAAATTTGATGTTTTGGCGTTTCAATTCGGTTATCTAATTCGACTACATCCATGCTGTTCTTTGCCGATGATAATGCGCCATCTGCACATGGCGATCAGACGCTGCATTTATATTTCGTTTGGATATCAGCACAAGCAGATTTTCTTCCATTCAGGCTTCTCCAGGCAGAGATTTTGCGCCTACACCTGGAATCCGCATCAATAGGCACATTGTGGGTAGCTGTGTGAACTTCTGCCACTTGGCTAGAAATCTGCTGACAAATCTTATTGTGGATCACAGACTCCTAGTTCGTGTGGCGAAGTTGGTCGCTGATTTTGAAAGTCACGAAAGACACGTTTCAACGAACTGCGGCCTAAAGATGAAAACAAACGGTGCCGCAATGGTGTTGTTTATGTCTCTCTACGGTGGCCAACATTGGACATCATGAAAACGGAAGGTGGGTTATCTGAGTCCCTTCCGTCTGCAATGTCTATGACGTTGGTCGGGCCCGGTTCCATACACTGAGGTACTACGGCGAGCAAACACAGAGGGGACTGAGACCCGATCGGCCTCGTTGGAAGAAACACGTCCGCAGGATGGCTGAAGGACGGATTCCCAGGTGGCTTCCGCAAGCGCAGCTCACGGCAGGTAAGCGAAACCCTGGTAGTCAGAAGCTGCGATGCCAGAATGTTAACTAGGTAAACCTTCTGCATTCAAATATCGACCTTGGCCCATGAATCGACATAACCTCGAAAGGGATCATCTGGGGGAACGGGTGTTCGACGGTTTGATGAGCGACCGTCAAGTGAAGCGCGCGGTACGCAAAAGAATTACGGATGCGGTGATATGACCATATGGAAGCGCGATCAATACATCGTTGAATATACCAGTAGTTTCGGATTGGCAGATCCTCAAAGTGTCCATAGCACATGGCCAATGAAGAAACAATGGGTATGTCAGAGGCAAGTTATGGTGCCAATCGACGACCCCCGTCGTTCGGTAGATCACCTGCTCTAATTCTCAGAAACCTGAGTTGTGGCGGGCTCTCACTTTCCTTTTTTCTTTAGCTTTGTGCATACAATGTACGCTAAACCTTCTGGTAGGTACTCGGCTCAAATTTCTTCCTCCTAACCCTGTACAGAATCCATTATTATACACTAATATGATGAACTATTTGTTGCCTGATATTTTCAGCGTCCTTCTTTCAGCTTAGATCTTACTACTGGACTCTCTCCAACTTTTGTTTCCGAAAGATAAGGGGTACACTTTCACACTAGCCCATCATCTGGCTAGCCAGTAATGGCCCGCTGGATCACAAAAACCTCTACACACAGACACCTCACGGTCTTACTCCCTCGGAGTTATCGCAAGTGGTTCAGCGCAAGCCACTTGCAACAAAGGTTATGTACAGGAGTTTTACGGCTTCATCCTAGTCATCATAGACAGCAATACATCAGTGGTTCACCCTAATGCTTAACTGCCACGGCTTCGACCACTGTGACAAGCCAATAAGGAAACGGGTGCTCTCAACTACATGTATGCGTTGGAAAATGAAACATTTGCTGATTACCTATTCAAACTTTTGGATCTACATTTTGAAATTGTGCCTCAGAAGTAGAAATTCAACTCCAATGCGTCGGGCCGTGTGACAACCGGTAACATGCAATAAATATGCTTTTAAGACAATGCTAAATACATACACGCATATACAGGGTTGAATGCATCCGGTTCGGAATAGCCTATCACGGTGACCGAAGACAGAATACGCATGCGCACAGCACTCACCACAAGTGGCTGGCGCTGCAACATTTATGGCTCCACTCACACATTAAGTATCCGTTGTAAACCAGAAGATATATGAGCGAAGCCTTTGTGTCCAGCCGGCCAATGATGGCTAGCAAGGAACTTAAGCCCTTATCACTCAGGAGATAGATAGGGGGAGACTCCAATAGTAAGATCTAAACTCCGAAGAAAAATATTGAGAATTTAACGCAGGAAACAGTTCAGCATAGTATATAATAGCGCACCCCAGAGAGAACACGGAGAGAAAACAAAATTCAATGTTGGACTGGAAAAAAATAAAGGAAACACTAGACATACAGTACACCAACAAAAATAAAGGGGAAACGTAAAAGGCCACAAAAATCCAGATTTCTGAGAAGAGAAGCGGATGAGTTGCCAAACTACGGTGGTCGTCGGTCGTTGCAAGCGAGAAAAATGGAGATAATTAACAACTTACTTGAGCCTAACGTACTCGTCTCTTGACCGATGGTGTACTGAGCATGCTGGTGACCTACTAATTCAAGACCACCAGTGCATTCACGGCCACGGCCAGTCATGTCACCAAGGCCTATAGAAACGACGGTTCCCTTGCGTACCGCGCGCTTCCGTTCACATCCACACAGTCGTTGTTAAATGTACTTTAGGCGCCCTTTCGGATCGCATCCCTCTACACCGTTCGGTTCAACGCTAACTCTTCCCAACATCTAATATCAACGTTACAACACGAATGAATTACCGGAACAACACCGTGGTATCTCCGCTTTTGAACACCAGGATTGCGACTACCTGATTTCAGTTGTTCGTACACCAACTGCTTTGGAATACGGTCATTGCCCACCCGACGGACGTGACCTAGCCAATGATGCCGATTCTGCATCAGCATGGCTTCCATTTCGTCCATGTTCGCTCACCACAGTGCCTCAGTGTTCGGAACCATGTCCGACCACGGAATACCCAAGATGCCTCTCAAACATTGCAAATGGAAACAGCTCAGATAGCGCACGTCCCGCTGATACAATGCTCAAGTTTCGTTGCCGTACAACAGTATAGGCAACACCATTGGGCGGTAAACAAGGAGATTAGTGCTCGTCTTCAGACTGTGGTTCTGTCAGACACGTCTTTCAAGAAGTCCGAAAACAACATTAGCATTCGCCACACGAGCTCGTAACTCGCGGTCCGTGGGCAAATCTGAAAACAGATTGCTACCTAAGTAGCAGAAAGCTGTGCAGTTGTCTCCACTGATGCGAATTTCAGGTGCACGTGCAGAAACAGCACCTATGCCCGGAGAAGGCTGAAGGAAAGAAATGTTCTACCTGTGTTGATAACCGGTCCAGCTTTAGATGCCGCGGTCGTGAAAGACGTGCTCAGTCACTGTAGTTCATTTTCACTGTGTAAGATCAGCGCGCTATCATCTGTGAACAGAAGAAGGCATATCTTCAAGGTATTTAGCAAGCTTGGGAAGCCAAAATATCGGATGTTTGACAAAACTCCTTGTTGTTGGCGATCGAGGTAGCCCTGCATCAGTTCACCTTGCTTCCTTCGCCAGTCTCCTCTGATTCCACGAACACGTTAGGCCAGCTGATCGCGAGTACTCCGGAATGTCGCTTTATATCCAGTGTCCGGGTCTACTATGGAGGCAGTAAATGCCACATTTTTCTACCGCAACACGCTGGAAGTAGCCGCCTTGTTGTCGTCGGACCAGTTCAAACATTTCTGACGTCCCATACCGATCGTCTCGGTGGCTGCTACCGTGATCTGCTTCTTCGACCGTTGCCACACCCTCGGGGGTGGTGGATACAGGAGTGTCTGTCAGACAAGCGGCAACTGCACGTTCTAAATCAGTTTTAGTCTCGGGGTTCTCTTTGGCATCCAACTTCTGTCGTTGTCTGGACGATCTGCAATAAACAGGTATGCATACATGGACAAACAATTTAGTCTTATGACCAGTGCTACATTCAGCGCCGTGCTTCACTCACCCGATATGTACTTAACGAATATCGCATTGCCGCATAATCATACAATCAAGCAAACGATGATGACCGCTTCGTGGGTGAGTCCACGTCGTGATATCGCTCGCATACGGCTGGAATTGGGTGTTTGTGATAGTCAGTTCTTGAGTAACACACAGGTGGAGCAGACGATTATCGTTCTCGTTGGCTGAACCAATGCTGCAGAGTCCGAGGACTCTTGGCCAGGTTGCACAGTCGCGCTCAACTCGAACGCTCAAATCATCGGGAATAAACCGCCGGTCATTTACAAGTGCCAACCGGATTGTGGCGGGCAGCTGATCACATGACTAGTCTTTTGTGTCATCAGTGTGACATAACATGACCGTAACCTAATAAAAGAGACAGACTTACCTCAACCCAGTCGTAGGCACAAATACATACATATATAAAGTGCCATGAGTCCGGTCATATGGTACTGTGGCCCCTGATTCTATCCACCACAACAGCGACGATGAACGCACTAGAGAAAAAATTCAAGTCACAGAAAAGAGCAAAAGGACCATACAAAATAATGCCGACCCATATACGCCAGACTGAGATGCGCAAATACGTCGGGCAACGCTGTCACCACATGATCTCGGAAATCCCGAAGGTTCTAACCTAGCAAGTCAAGCACCGATTTTATTCGGCGAAAGAAACAGAGTAGCTGCAGTTGGTGGCCAATGCACTGTCTGGTCACCTGGTGGTGTCGCAATTACAAATGCACAGCCCGAAAATACAATATCACAATCCGCAATTGCATCTCGTTTCTTGAATGTAGTGGCGCTGCTAGTCCAGATGATCTCGCGCTGACACTTTTCAGAGAAGGGGACGGGGCGTTAGTAGAGGCCTGTCATATTTTGTTCCTACATCGTATCTTCCCCTTCCCTATCCAACTGATTCCCTCACATATATCGTTATTCTAATCGACCCTTCCGTTCGTTACATTATAGACCACATGCTACGTTTTCTGGTTGATTAAAGCCTTCCTATCCGGCGTTGTCTTTTCACTCTCTCGGTTATTCTTATCGCAACCATTCGTTACAATTTAATCAACCGGAAAATAATGGATCGCCTCCTACGACCGGATCGATTTGATGCTGATCCAAACGCTATGGACAGTAATGACGTCTGGGAACACTGGTTATATACTTTTTCCAATTTTCTCGAATTGATTGCCTCTCATACCCCTGACAAGCTGAAAACACTTATACATTTTGTGTCCCCCACCGTGTACAAATTCATCTCTCATTGTACCGATTATGATTCTGCTATCACCACTCTCCACTCTCTCTCTACATACAACAAAAGAATGAAATTTTTGCACGCCACCTTTTAACAACTTGTAAACAAACTCCCAATGAAACTCTTGACCAGTTTATGCAAAAACTCCGCAATCTTGCTAAAGATTGCAATTTCAAAGCTGTCAGCGCAGAGAAAAATCAAGAGGACGCCATCCGCGATGCGTTCATAAGTGGACTCTTATCCAACTCGATTCGCAAAAGATTGCTCGAACACAAAGACTTAGACGCGAAAACCGTTTACGACCAAGCGAAAGCCCAGCAACAGAAAGGCCCAGCAACAATCGCATTCGTTCGCCCAATCTCAGTCTCCGATTTACAATACAGCTGCTACCGACACCTCACAACATACTGCCGAGAAATACAGTCACTGCGAAATTACACTAGCTGCAGCCCGAACTAACTGTTTCTTCTGTGGCTATGACCGACACCCTCGCCACAAATGCCCAGCCAGAGATTCGGTCTGTAAATCATGCGGAAAACGGGACCACTACCAAAAGGTTTGCCGCTCGGCTACACATTCGAAACACACGGCATCAATTTCTCCGTTCCTCACCTCCTCTGTCATCTCTGTTGCAGCTCCAAGCAGCCTTACCAAGGCTATCACTGAAGTGGTAATCAATGGGATAACCTTACAACCACTGGTTGACACAGGGAGCTCAGAAAGCTATGTTTCTGAAGCGGTCATACTCCGAAATCAATGGACCAGACTGCCATCAAGCAACCAAATTGTCCTGGCTTCCACACAAATAACCAGTAGCACCAAAAGGCCACTGTATTGCTTCATTATTCCATCTGCGTGCATCATCTGGTCCATCTTTGATTTGACTTTCCTATTGTCATATTTTGTTCCTACACCGTATCTTCCACTTTCCTGTCCAACTGATTCCCTCACATATATCGTTATTTTAATCGGCCCTTACGGTCGTTACATTACAGACCACATGCTACGTTTTCTGGTTGATTAAAGCCTTCCTATCCGGTGTTGTCTTTTCACTCTCTCAGTTATCCTTATCGGAACTATTCGTTACACCTATTGGTCACAAACTCCTTAAATATGATCTGGTTTGTGACCGTGATGTCTTCGGATTGAGTGGCATAAAGAAGCGCTGTTCGGAGGCCAGTCTTCTCTATACGTTCATGCGTTAGCCTCGGGTGGTCGGGTTGGCCGGGAAGTCTCGAACTAGTCGTGCATACTCCGTAGTCCGTTGTTCGTTACCACTGGCTGTCGTTCCGTTATAAGCCATTTCACTGGCCGTTATTCCGTTATCAGCCTGTGCTCGTAGGATATTGAACCAGTCACAACACTAGCCCACGGACGATCAAATCGATTTGCACTGAAAATTCGATGGACGACTTCAACAGCAGATATACAATGATACCCTTTCTGTTCCCGCTTCCAAACCAACTGACTGGTACACTAATCAAACCAACTTTAGCAGCTTGATTTCCGCCTTGTTCTTTCCACGTCCCCGATCCACCAATAATTCGAGCGTAGTTTCAACCCCTGTTTATGTACATACTACCAGCGACATATTACCTTCAGATACGTTCCGGTACTCAGACCCAGCCCGTTTTAAATACCACCGGCTCGAATTACTGGTAGATCGGGGACGAGGAAAGAACAAGACGGAAATCAAGCTGGTAAAGTTGGTTTGATTAGTGTACCAGTCAGTTGGTTTGGGAGCTGGAACAAAAAAGGGATCATTGTATATCTGCTGTTGAAGTCGTCCATCGAATTTTCAGTGCAAATCGATTTGATCGTCCGTGGGCTAGTGTTGTGACTGGTTCAATATCCTACGAGCACATAAGCAGATTACAGAAAGTTGCAAGAACAAAGTAAAATAATAATCTAGCAGAACGGAGTAAATTACTAATTTAACAGTTTCTTAATTAGGTGGGAATCCAACGAATCTTTGAGGCGGTCCCTAGAAGATCAGCTAACAACCTCTGACGAAAGATCGTTCCAGTGGTTAATAACCCTATGAAAGAACTATTGCCCAAGGAAGGTCCGGGGTCTAAGCTTATAGAGCTTGTCGTTCCCTCTTCGACTGTTATCACCTACTAGGATGAAGAACTACTGTGCTTAAGAGAGTGTGTGAGAAGTAAGTCACCTTGAAGTCTTCGAAACTCCAGCGGATATATATCAAGAATTTCGAGACGAGACTCGTAGAAGGGATACCGTGAGCCAGTGACTATTTTGGTGGCTACTCGCTGGACATGTTCAGTGGCGAGTATGTCCTTCTTCAAAGCGGTGTAAAAGACTTGATCAGCATACTCGAGCAGTGGTCTTATATAGACTCCGTAGAGTGTGAAAGGCCTTTCGGTCTATGCGGGAAAGGCTCTTTTTATCATCCCGAGAGTCACGAATCCCCTTTTGGCGGCCAACTGGTGGTGATAAGAGAAGGATAAACTAGACAACCGAATCCCTAGGTCCTTTTTAAGGCGAACTTTTGCGATATCTTATACACTGTGCACTGTGTATCACGAATAGACTCCTGGAGTCTTCTTCGAATGACATGCGTCCACACTTACTGTCGTTTGAAAGGAGACTCCATCTGGCCAGCACTTAACACGGTCAAGGTCAGTCTGCAATGCACTGGGACCACATGCATTCCAGATTTTTAACTCATCAGCATAAAGGGGGGTGATGCTAGAAATTGGCTAGTGGTGATTTTCGATATATATCAGAAACGACAGTGGAGCAAGTATGGAGCCTTGAGGAACACCCGCGGAAACCGGGGAGGGAGAAGAATGGCCCGAACCAGTTTTTACTCTGAAAATCCTGTTACCAATATAGGAAGTAATCCAGCGGAGAACCTCTCCTTGGGTCTTATAAGCCTCCAGTTTAAGTACAGGAGGACCGTGTGAGACACGGTCAAAAGCTTTAGCAAAGTCGAAGGAGATAGTATCCGAAATATGATCATTGTCTTTGGCCTTCCTAAGGCTATCCATGGGGGATTAACATATTGGCTAGGCATGACCTATCGGGAAGACAGCCACACTGAGTCGAAGAGAAAAGGTTATTTGAGAAGAAATGCTGAAAGATGGGACGCTTTAACAGTCGCTCCATTATCTTGCACGGAATGTTGGTAAGGCTGATTGGCCGATAACTCGCAGGTGACTGACGATCGCCTGCCTTATACATAGAGGGGACAGTGGCCTCTTTCCATGCCTCCGGGAGAGTGCCGGTCCGAAGTGTCTGTTCACGCAGATTAAAGAGGAGCACCGCCAAGCCGAGGGCCGCTTCGTTGATGATCCGGGGATGGATCGCGTCTGGTCTCATGGTACTATATGGATTGATCTTAAACAAGAGGTCCTGAACGTCGAGCACATAGAAGTCAGCTGTCAGTAGTGGGTACTGGAACTGTCTCCGCGGGAGAATTGAATGCCAGCTTGGTGGGTCCGCATTGTATACTGCTGAAAAGTATTTTCTGAACACCTCCACAACCACTTGAGGGTTGGAAGAGGTTTCCCCGTCGGGGAGCCGCAGAGAAAGCACTGAGGGCCTAATTTTTCTCCGGCGACACATGTACTTGAAAAGAAAATTCTTTTCATCGCGGGTTACCAGCAGGGTTTCGGGCCGTGTCTGTTGTTGGATGTGTTGACGTATTTCCCGCTTGCACTCATTTCGTACAAAGCGAGAGCCTTCAAGATCCTTCGGCCTACCCGTTAGCTTCTGCTTAGAGAATAGATGAGAAAGTACTCCAAGAAGGCGACGTATCTTCCGCGGAAGCGGCACACGAGAAGAGGATTTGCGTAGTGCACAAGAAACAAACGCCTCATCAACATCGTCAGCGGCAGCTTTAAAAGAAAGGCAGTTCGAGTTCATTGAGTCACACGCAAAGCTGAGTGTACTTAAGAATGTCCTTAGTGCGTTAAAGTCTGCTTTCTGGAAATTCCGGAACTAAATCTTTGATGTCACCTCGCCTGGCGATAAAACGTTTCGTTGGATTTACGGTTCGAGCCGCTTGTATTCAATACCAGTAACAGGTAAAGTTAGAGGCTAGTAGCATGTGGTCACTATGCCCCAGCGGCGGCTTGACGACCACCCTATCTACCAGGTGAGCTTCATTCGTGATAACCAGTTCAAGCGAGGAGGGTGTTTGTCGTGGGCGGTGCGTTATGGGTAGTCCGACATGCTGTGTCCAGTCTTTCTCATGGATCAACATTGCCAAGGGTTTCCAAANGACATGCTGTGTCCAGTCTTTCTCATGGATCAACATTGCCAAGGGTTTCCAAAATTCGTAGTCAGAGTTCTTATAAGCAGCTATACAGTTGAGTTCAAGTGCGTGAAGTCACCCATAATAAGATGAGGTAAACGCTGGGTGGACGTGAGCTGGTCTAGGGAGGCAAGAATAACCTCATCGTCGGATGCGTTACACGACGGCGAACGGTACGTAACACCGACAAGAAGCGTGTCACGTCTACGAAGTTGGAGTTTGAGCCAGGGCACGCCGTAGTTCTCTGGGTAGGTAAGTTCCCCTACTGCACCTGGCACTGGGAGCTTCTGGCTTAGGAAGACGGCAAAGCCTCCCATGCGTCCACAGGATGAGTCATCATCATCATCATAGACAGCAATACATCAGTGGTTAACACTAATGCTTAACTGCCACACAACCATGAAGAAAAAGCAAACCCTATATAGAAAGAGAGAAGGAAAAAGAAGGGGACGGGAAGGGACCTAACTACTGAAAATGACTACGTCCCTATTCAAACA
>QNGE01002721.1:0-28779 GCA_008508345.1 Paragonimus westermani
GTTGCCCGAAGTTTGATCCGCGAAGTCATGAGCATTCAAAGTCGAGTCGGCTGGCCTGAGAGTGTTACATTTTATCGACCCTGCCAGGATGAAAATATGAGAAGTGCCAGAATAACCACCTGTCATACAAAAAAGTGCAATGGTGAATAGAGAAGTGACAAGATGAGTCATAAAGGTTTAAAATATGAGACGAGCGCCGGATTACAAAAACAAGTGTTGAGATATAGATAAGTGCAGGAGAAAATGAAGTCTCAAGTAAACGGGCAAAGGGCCCACAGGCACTTTGTGTACCCTGGCAACATGACCACCAGCCAGTTTGTAGAAGGTTTGGAGCACAGGGGACTGTGCTTTACGAAGAGAGGTACTGTGTGAAGCGCAACCGAAACCAGCGAGCGCGCACGAATTGAATTTGGGTTGTGTAACGGGGCGTGCTGCTGTGTTGTCGGTGCCGTTCTAGCTTACGTTTGTGTGAGTCGTGTGCATGGCTTGTTGGGCCTTCGGCTCATGTTTGTTCATATTGTTCAGCATTTTAGAACTGTTGTTCGAACCATACTTCGGAAGAACGCTGTCCCCTGGTGCGTCCACATTGCCCGAAGGTTGGTGCGTGAAGTCACGGGCATTCAAAGTCGAGTCGGCTGGCCTGCATGTTACATCGTTAGTGTTACAATCTCTAATTTCGATCTCGGCGCCAAATGAAGGACGAACCGATTTACGATCGACTAAGCAAATCTTTTTAACTCTCTTGATGCTTTCTGTCATGGAAATCAATGACTCTCACATTCCTAGGCGATACCACGGAAATATCGTCCGGTGTTCTATGATTTCTCATTTTATCACCGTGTAACGGCAGATTTCACTTCCTGCGGGTAACTTCCACCGAATCACGGCATGCGGTGGAAATTTTCGTCGAACTTGCGTTTCATAGATAGGCACAGTAGACCAAAATTACCATCCGAAAATGTGGTCACTGTAGAGAAAAGGAGAGTCTACATAGAGCCACCTTTTAGGGTTGATCATGTCATGCAGCAAACAGCACAGCGACCAAGAAATTCAATTAAACGACCATTTAATGCAGCTGAACTCCGTGTAATCGCTCGGACTTAGAAGCTACCAGTGCCTTCAATCAAAGGAGATCAGCCTATCGGTGCCACTTCACATTGTGTTCACCAATTTGTATGTAACTGCGGAGAAAGTTACACAGGCAGAATAGAGAGATGCTTGATCTCCAGAATGAAGGAACATTTACCTAAATGGGTACAGAAGTCCGTGTTACCGGAGAATGGTAATGTTTCTGAAACGCATAAACAGCCAGTTTCCTCATTCGCTAGACACGTCTTGACCACCGGTCATGCTACCGATCCATCTTGTGCATTCAAAATCCTGTTGCGCCATTCCAACCCGAGATTCTTACGGTTTGCTGAATCAGTTGCAATTAATCGACTCAAACCAGCTCTCTGTGTTCAGAAACAACTGTTCGTGAACATGACCCTTCCCTGAACATAATGTCTTATCCTAACTCGCTTATAGATTTTCCACCCCTCAAACCGATTGTTTTAAAAAGCCAACCCGTGTTATTGTAAGTTTGGTACTGATGAGTCAATACGAAATTCTTGCATCTACCAGTTTTCACGTTCTATCTGCTTTGTTAAACTGCTCGAGGGAACCAATTGTTTCACAAACTTGCGCTTCGTCGGAAGTCAGAAGTTGCACCATTTTCTATGGAAGCATTGTGGGAAAGTTTTGAAGGTCTGGGAAGCTGCAAGAATAGGCGGATTGCTTGTTTTTATTTACCACATGTGGCTTCCTTCTTGTTTATTTTTTTTCACCGCAAGTTATTTTCAAAAATCGGTCATATGATTTCGCGCTTTAATGGCGTGGGGATTTGATTCGTAAGATGAGTGAACTGAGTGCGTTAGTAAACTGGGACTTATTTCGGAACGAAGTAATTTTGCTGCTCGATATGAGATAACTTACACTTTCTCCGCAGAAGTCTTATGATGCGTTGCAAATTTTTCTTGATTTTGTGCGTGAGGACTATGAAGTACTTTCCAGACAATGTGAAGTAAAAAAGTCAGTGCATGTGCTTTTAAATGGTTCTGTTTGCGGGCATATGAATATTTAATACACTTCATGGTACTTATGTTGTGCATGCAAGCACATCGATGTCGTAAACCTGAAAGTAGTTAGGTCTAAGTAATACTGAAGACAAACTAATTAATTTTTATAAGTATTACTTGGACCTAACTACTTTTGTTCCCGTCCAAATCCCCCAAAGGGCTTCGTGAGCTATGGGGATGTATACTTTCAGCTCACATGTAGCTCAACCGCTGTTAGCACCAATGAGGGAATCAGTTAGGGGTGAATTAGGGTTGTTTTCGGGATGGTTTAGAGATTAATTTTTCCGACCAACAGTGTTTTGGTCACTGAAAATGTATCTATAGGCCTGTGCGCCAGTATACGCGTATTTATAAATTACATGAAATACCTAACAAAGGAATTGTACTAAACTCGAGAAACTCTTCGTTATACCTAAAAACTAGTTCTCTGTGTGTTATACTTGTCAGGGTTGCGTTAGGGATTGTGTCTCAAATCCCTAACAATTTCCCAAACGATCCCCTGGTTAACCCCAAAGCAACTTTGGGATTTGAGACAATCCTTAACGCAACCCTAACAAGTGTAACACACAGAGGTTTGTGATACAAGAAAGACATTAAACGTTCTGGTTCTACACTGGTCTGACTGTGGCTAGCTATCATTTCCGGTATAGCGTTTATCCGGTGCCAAGATAGTAAGGGTGAATAATCCTGGGAATACTATAAAAATTTCCACAGAACCTCCTTGTATAAAGTGTTTTTTGCTGGCTTTCACATTTTAAAGTAATTCCGGGAATCTTTATTCAATCTCAAACTTAGCAAAAATAATAGCTCTACGCAAAAATGTAAATAAGCATGATCTATTACCTTACATCTTTCTCTAAAAAGCTTTTCTTCCAAACTGATACAGTCCAAAATGGGTTCACATATAATGTCTGCGATGCGCATTGCAAAAGAGGACTAGATGAACAACTGTACTCGACGGATATGACTTTCTAGTAACTATACGACTATACAGGATAGTTCATTCCAGCCATAAAAACGTCATTTTAAGTTACTATTTCCACTCACGTTCCTACTTTGCATGCTGCTGACAAGCCGGTTCTGGAGCTTTTTTGGGTAATCTTATTTTCCGTTTCTAAACTATTGTCAATCGTTGCATTGATGATGTTACAAGTTTTACGCCTGGTAAGTTTCACAGCACTTTGCTTTCTCCATCTATGACTAGTTCTACCATTTATGAGCATGTATTAGTTTGGTCGTAGCTTTCAACTGTATTGAGGGAACACATACGAAGTTAACCATTCGTTTTGTATCACTTCCGGCTATCACCTGATGGTTCGTGTGGACGCAAACGTGAGGTTTTTATCTTGCCATCTCGGGCCGTTTCTCCCGTCCATTCGTGCCATCACTAAAACATTCTGTGTGAGACAGACGGTATTCCATACAAGCGGCTTTGTATCCGCACACTTTCTCAAACCATTGTCTCCATGAGGTTCGCTGGATCTGATCACCACACATGTAACATAGCTGTATGAACTTATCACACGGTGTGATCTGAGATGCAATATGTTTATTGATTATTGCAGCATTGTGTGCATCTCGGTGTTATTTACAGAATTGATCATCTCAACTTGAAGTTGTGGTACACAAACTATATGTTCGTTTCCTTCTAGTATTGGAACTTTCTATCATGACTAATGAATAGAAGTCTTGTTCCCTACTGTTGATTACAAAGGTGCAGACTGTTGTGCTTTTCAGCACTGGTCTCGTTAGCCATGCGCAGCACCGGTTTGAGATAGTCCCATTAATTAAGCATACAGTCTTTGGACCTGAAAACCCTTCAGCAATCAATAATAAAATTGTCGTTGTCTCACCATATTCTCATGATAAAGAGTCTGACAGCAATTCTTCATAGTGCTGACCCTTTATAAATACCAGCTAATTTTGGTCGTCTATACCTCCCGCTGAAAATGTACCTTCACATGAGTTTTTAAAACCGCGAGTAACGTTGTCTTGTTTGTTCAGATTCAATCCAGTGGTGCACCGGCTCCCGGTTTATTAAAACTTACTTCTGTTTCCACCGTGGAGTTACACTTTGTAACTGACCCATTTTATATTGGGCAACCTGTATATGACCTTGGTAAGCTACTGTGCGTCAGTCATCACCTCACCAGAATGCGTCAGCTCTGCGTTTGCGCATATCTAGATTGTACATGTATCTGTCACCTGTGGCTCTTTCTTGATTGCTAAAATCTTTTCACAAAGCAACGTGGTTTCTGTAATGTTACAGGCCATGGAATGGTCGCCGCCATTCATGGATTCGTTATTTCTGTTCCTTGGTGGTTAAGATCTATAACCTGATCAGATTGCATGATATTCTCAACAACCCTATAATTCTTTGGGCCGTCACTTCACTGTGCTAACCAATGCATGCAGTCATAATTATGAAAGCTGCAAAATCCGACTCCGGTTGGCTAAGTCTGAGTCAAGTGTGTTGCCCACAAATCCCGCTTCCGAGCGGGGCACTTTTACAGAACTGATAATCTTTTGCGCGGAACAGAGGAAAATCTTGCATAGTCAGACATAGTTCTAAGAAATAACAAAAGTAGCTATTTGTAATGTCTCCTGTTTTTGTTGAGCGACATTCGTAATATGCCCTTAAGACTGTATTTTTCCCCGAAAGCCTAAATCGTAAGATTGGGAACAGCATCTGGCATGAAATGAACGGTTGTCCAGCATGAGTAAAAATCCGTAGTGCGCATTCCAGCTTTTAGCAAATTAAGTCACAGTAATCTCTGTGTATACTTTACCAAGTTTCAAAAAACAGGCTGACTGGTCCGTTTCAGTGTCGTTAGACAGACTTTTTTCCGGACCACCATCAGGCCAATTTTTTGTCAGCAAACAAATGACTTGGGTAAAAATCGGATGAAATAATATGAGACAGGGTTGGGTGAATCAAAATACGGCCAACAACAATGTCGTGGATAAGTGTAATATTTTCCATTCTAAAACGAAACTTAGGGAATTCGTGTCTGATAAGTACGTTTGAAGTCACTATGTAATGGAGACAATCTGACTGTATCAGCAACGACTAGCACGGCTCAACTCAGTATGCCGTACCGAGTGCTTACGCAACCAAACAGTGCCAGTCAATCAGTTCTTCATCTTATGAATTCCCGGAAATGTAATCAGCATTTGGAATAGTTTCACTGCTCATTTCTCGAATATCATAGTTACAGGCTGATTTTGCGATACACAGCCGATAAATAATAGCTGGAGTGACTTTAAACCTTAAGTATGAAACAACAAAAAGAAAACTTCTATACCTCATAGTCCAACACAGTGAAGACTTTCAAACCGTATAAATGCATACCTAGACGCGCAACATCCCACTAAATTTCTGGGGCTTGCCTTTGAGTTTGGGCTTATCCAAATTCTGTTGAACTTAGTCCACAAGATGTTCATTCCTTTCAAATACGATTACACTATTACTGGGTGGCATCTAGTCAAAACCTGGATGAAAACGATTACACATAAGCTTCGTCCCTCAGAACAACATGAGTGGAGCTCAGGGCACTTTCATGGTTCATTCTAAATTGCGTGCTGACAATAAGGTAGGTTAGGGTTCCATACGAGTTAAAAGTTTGTGTGTGAATCCGAGGCAGTGTTTCACGAAGGCACAAACAAATGTAACTAAACAGTGTTGAGGAGCGAAAGCACGGTGTTAAGTAGGGCGTAAACAATCTAGGTAGAAGATAAAACAGTGTTCGTAGATAATACTAACGAGCGTTACTAGTAAGTAGTTTGGCAAATATATGATTTTAGGTGAGACCCAACTGTGAGAACTCAGGGCTTCGACTGGGTTCGAACCAGCGACAGAAACAGCATGCCCAGCGGAGCAAATGCTGTACCGGTTGAGCTGCGAATCTAAACCAGGAGCCCGGAAAATTTCTAGATAAGGTAACCGGCAATTTTAGGAGTTGAATCACATCGACAAAACTACCTGAGATTACTTAACTCCATGTCTTTTAGATTGAAGGTTAACTACTATTAATATCGTTCTTGTAGCTTTCTATGCCGGCATTGCTACCTATAGTGGTGTTTACCACGGAGTGGAAATTCGACTGGTAAACGCTGAAATCAAATAGAAGGAAGCTATACATTTACAGTCGGAAAGTTGTAATAGTAGCAGCTGATCCACCGACTACATCCTAGGATGCCTGTAAACAATTTATTGGTGTTGGATTATTGTGGTTAAACTGAAGCACGCTTGTTTTTTAGTTTAACTGCACGAATCCGATATGTACTATTTGATTAAATTCTATTCACTTCATGTTTTGACTGACCAATGTAATACAATCACTTACTGATATGCATACCAGTAGCCTACCGCCAGTTTGATTGTTTATCCCGACTGCATGCACAGTAAAAACCGTATGCCACGCAATCTCTCCTAAGTAGACGCAATGATGTTTTGTCTGCCAGCGTCCTATATGATAATCGCTTCTTGAACATCACCAACATGAATGAACGAAAGGTTGCTCGAGCATTCATCTCGCATGATGATGCTGACGTCCTCCAGATTAATATTAGATAAATATTTGAAGATTTGGCCGGGCTCAGCCGAGCATGCTAGTTATTTTGTTTAAAATTTTGCATTCATAATTTTTAGCCAATCAATTTAAAAATGCATCTCCCTGCCCTAATTTTCCTCTTGCTAAAGCTAGTGAGTAGAAGGTATTCCTGCTGTGACCAGATTTAAACTCAGATCAGTTTTCTATATGGTTACTATGTTGAACACGGCAAGCACGATTAAAGTGACGTCTGTTTGGGGTAATGTACAGGTTATCCTGACGACGACGAGTTCTTGCGAGAACCAAACCTGAGTCGGACAATTCTTATTAAAGTGGGCTGTCTGAAGAGCTTAGGTGAATGCGCTGCCAGTGCTTGTATGTGAGTTGCGTTCAGTCTATGTAAACTTTTGACAGATTTTGGTTCGTAGTTCTGACACATTTTCTGGGAGATCTGACTATCAATTACACATCCGGTCCGAAAAGTTGCCCAGCCTTCATGATTGAGAACTACAGACTAAAAGCCAGGAAACGGTAGAGTTAGCGGATGATACGATGGCATGCTGTTTCTCAATAAGTAGGTTGGTTGGCACACAATCACAAAAACTAAATGGGCAAAAATGGAAATATCGGTAGACGCTTGTTCCCAGAGTTTCATACTTCTACTCATTCTTATCGGCATCACCATGGACAGCAATATATCGCTGGCTTGCGATTACGCCTAACTGCCATACAGTCATAGGAAAAAGCACAAGCACAAAAGAGGGAACAGGCAGGATATAATTATTAAAAAACATTTCTAAAATCTAACAATCACCATCGAGATACCTGTGTCCAGCAGACCGACCGGGCTATAATTGAAAGTAGCGCGTCACTAGAAACAGCTGATCCACGGCCTTTACTTCACGCGATCATTAAGTTCACTTCCTTCACACATACATCAGCCAAATTGCGTCAACATTCATTCCACCGAACCAGATTAGCTACCATCGCATGTATTGTCACCTGTCAGCTGCTCTGTGAGTCCCAAAATTCCAACGAGACCGCCCCAACTCTTTGTTAATTGACTTAAGTTATCTAAACCAGGTTACCATTTACCTACCGGACACCTTACGCCGGTGGCAAAGACGTTGGATGTAGAAGACGGTTTGCACAGTTTGCTTATTGTCCACGGTCCTGACAAACTAACTGTGGGCCTATCATTGGATGATGTTGATGGAGAAAAATATTTTAAGTGGACGGAATAGTAATTACAGATTTCACTTCACCTAATCCACCCGTTGCGGTAACTTCCTGGTTAATCTGTCAAGTTTTTGCGGTTGTTGCGCATAAGTCTTCGGTAATATTATGATTATTACGGGAACGCTTGTTGCCCATCAACTGACCTGACCAGCGTGAGTACACAATAAGACTATTCGAATATTGAAATTACACTGCTTGTCACTGGATGACTTCAGCATGCATGGTCTTACCGTTTTTAGAAGGTAGAATTAACAAAACAGTCTGATGTACTAACCCGCCCAGAGAACAAAAAAACAAAGACCACCTGAATTTCACATCAGTGTATATCCGAATGCCAACACATCGTGCATCATGCACTCGATCACATGTCGAGCCGGAGTGAGAGCAACACACATCGCTCTAAGCCAATCATAATCAGGGTCAACGCATACATGATCGATAACGTTGTCTGCTCATGCGGCTGCTGTTATGGCCTCCGAAATCTTCCCCCTAATATTTTGAGCATCATAAGATTTCTTCCGAGAATTCATTTGGAGTGGCATGTGAAGCATCGACTTTTACGGGCGTATATCACTTTACGTAGCTGACTGCAGCATACTGCGTCAGCATCTAGTGCATGTGATTGTTTGGATTGTGTCTGTGCGGCGTTTCCTGGAACATCGTTTAACAGCCACTATGAAAAACCACTTGGAATTACTTCTTCACGTCCAGGTTGTTCGTATCTTCCGTGAAGCTGGCTAGTATGTCTGATCCATTGTTCACCTCCGACTCCTAGTTCATAAACAACCACTCCTCGTCTACCGGTAATGGTTCCAGCAGTCTATGTCAGCTCCTGAAATCCTTTGCATACACAACGTCTCCAACGTCGAATCGTCTTCCAGACTTTTGGGGTTGTACTTTCAATGTTGTCCGAGGCTGGTAATCAGAATGGGGTCTAGGCAGCATGATCTCATATTTCGTCCGTATTTTTCTTCCAAACAAACATTCGTTAGGCGGAACGTTAGCTGGGACATTCGAATTTGGGGTTATTCTGTAACTGAACAAAAACAGATCCACAACGCTATTTAGATGTCGCTCTTCAGGGTATTTGAAAATGTGTTGCCTCACAGCATCAACAAACCTCTCAGCTTTCCCATTTGACTGTGGGTGATATGGTGGAGTTCTTAGGTGCACAAAACCGTTTGTTGAACAGAAGTCTGCGAACTCGCCGGATGTGAATTGGACACTGTTATCTGAAACAAGGACTTCGGGGAAGCGCGATCCGCATAATAGGCTTCTCAGATAGCAAATGTTGGATTGGCTAGTCGATCTCTCTATGATACCAACTTCTGCAGAATCAACAACAATCAGAAGATGAACAACATTGATTAGTCCAGCAAAATTGACGTGAACTCGGCTCCATGGTTTTTTCTCGAACGGCCAAAGCCGTCGCGCGACATGTGAAGATGATTTCAAAACTGATGCACACTGACTGCACCCTTTAACCAATTCTTGAATGCCACGATCCGTGAAAGACCAATAAACAGTTGCCTACCAAGCATTTCATCTTAGTCGATCCGGAGTGCACCTCATGGAACTGTCTTAAAACTTCCAATGTAAACGAGTTCAGGATCGCTGTTCTTTCAATAAACAGAAGGTATTCATCTAGAACTGACAATGAATCACTTGTTAAGAAGAATTCATGTAGTTGCGGTTCGCGAACGCTTTTGGCCACCCCTGCTTTAGATAGTCTTTGACTTGGATGATAGTAAACGTAGACATTAGAAGCTGTTTGATCATGTCTACAGTGATTTTTGAGCACACAACGGCGTCTGTGAACACGCGCTGTACTTCTTTTTCAATGATGGCAGATGCAATAATCAGCTCATGGTCTGTTTTATTTTGCGCAGCGACCAAACGAGACGAGAGGTCTGCATGCCAAAATTCTGATGAAGACTTGTATTCATATTCGAAGGCGGTTGACAGTGTACTCGGGGATACCCTTCTTGGCGTTGAAAATGGCTAACAGCAGCTTGTGATTAGTCTTGGATGAAAATTTCCTGCCGCGAATCATTTTTTAAGTTTTCGCACAGCGAAAATTCTTCTTTCCTAATTTGGCCATAATTCCGTTCTGCGGAGGTTCGCCATCTGGTGACATGGGTAATAGCTTTCTGTGGTCCATCCTGGAACCTTTGTGAAATTACAACTCCACTTACTGCTACAATAATGTTGAGTGGTGGGTCATAATATGTTAACAGTAGTGGTGATGACGAAATCAACTGCATCGATTCAAAAGCAGTTTGACGTTCAGGTGTCCAGCTCCAGTTCGAGTTGCACAAAGGTAAACTATTCAATGAAATACGATACACGCGTGTCAGGGACAAAACTGTTGTATTAATTAGTCATACCCAAATATGGTTGAATAGTATTAACGTCAATGGGTGGCGGCATTTCATGAATGTTTAATTATTTTCTGGATCTGGATATCGTGCGTTAGAGTCAACGATAAGACCTGGGTACCGGAATGTGCGGGAGAAAAGTGAGAATCTTTTCATGCGGATGCGAAAACCAAACTGTTCTATGCGCTTGATGAGTTCTTTTCAATGATCAAAACGTTCTTTAACATTTTGGCTGACGGTTAAGATATCGTCCATGTAAGCGGCAGCGAATTACAATCCTGAAAGCGTTGCATCCATGATCTGTTGTAATATCACCGGGGCACACTTGACCCCAAATGACAATCAATTATAGCAACATAATCCCTTATGTGTATTTATTGCATGGATTGCTTTCATTCATTGTCGACTTGAACTTATAAATAGGTTTCAGAGAAATCAGTTTTCAAAAATATGCGTCTACCGCGGAGTTTTGTGAAGAGGTACTCAGGCACCGGAAGCGGATATTGATGAGTTTCTAGTGCACTCCTTAAACCCGTGGAAAAATCCGCACAGATTCGGAGTGATCCGTTCGACTTTTCTTTACAACGATTATTGGTGCTGCCCACTGAATAGTTAATGGGAGCGATGATACCTGCCGATTCCAGGCGATCTAGTTCTTTACTGACGTGCTCATTGGCAGCATACGGTACTAGTCAATTGGACCGGAAAACGGCTTTAGCGTCCTGTCTTAGATATAAATTCGCCATTGTTCTAGTGCATAATCCAAGACAGTAAGAAAAAACTGCGGTATGTTCTGCTTGCAGCTGCAGAGTTGAGAGGTAATCATAGAATGCTCGAGGCCACCGCATTTCCCCCTCACTCCAGAAGAAACGTTTTTGCTGCCGTTGGCAGTCAAACCACAAAATTTGTTATTCGGACCACCCGGTGGTTTCAATTTCTCAATTCACTGAATGCGTACTAGATTAAGTGAGCAATCGTTTACGACATGCCGGTGCGGAAAATTGGCGGCCACTAAGATCGTGTACATAGTTGACCGTTCCTGCAACAATTATTTGAGTACCAGATGCATTATAAGCTAGGTGACCATTACGTTGAAGTTCTGGTCATCCTAATGCTTCCCATTATGAACGTGTGATAATCGCAATGTCTGAAGCACAAACAAACGGGAGTACCATTGAAACACAATTAACCACAATAGACATAAATCTGCTTTGAGGTGAAAAATCTGTGGTAGCTGTGGTGCTGGGGAGAATACCAGATGTATCAAGGGTTTCCGTATGACTCGCCGAGTGTTTGGGATAGGATCCTTTCGATTGAGGACCTGCCCGTTTATTATGGTAATAATACGTTTTTTGTCCTCTTCGACCAAACAGATTATGTGTTCAGTCTCTATACAGGCGATATTTCACAAAATACTAAGCTCCACACTGCTAGCATGCAGTCGGAGATTTTCGCTGACGGGTAAAAGAAAGACGAGGGAAAGAAACACGTAATCCTAATGTACTGGGCATAAATTGTAATTGGTCAACTTTGTTGACCATCGAACCTTTCGTTGTCAACTCGGATTTAATTTTTATATTTGTTATCCGTTGACATTTCTCTGTTGTTGTCTGAAGGGTGAGGAACTGTCGAATTTCGACAGAGTGCGGTTCCGGATTTCAGCACCACTTGCTGACTGTAGCCCATTCACAGAAAACAAACACTTGAACTGATCGATTGCAAGCTTCCTCAAGTTGAACCGTTCGGTTTGTAAATTGATTCTGCTATCATAGGACACTAAACCTTCTGATTCCTACTTTTTGACTTGCGAGGACTTGTATCAGGTACGGAACAGTGAAGAACGAGGGCTGAATAGTTGTGAGACACTGTTGTTTCCCCGAAAGTTATATCTGTTGGCTTCCGAGGCAGAACTAAATTGGTGTACCTCTGGTGTTCAACAGCACCGAGTTTGCGCATTAGCAGTCTCACTTTGTCACCGTCTTCCCAAGCTGCACAATTCACAGTGAATATATCTCCAATTCTTGTGCACCGTGATTCAAGCAGTACTCCGGATTCTGGCTCATATCGAAATTCAATGGTGGTGTTGGCGAGTTTATCACTGGTTGATCCCGATGGGCCCAACTGCAGCGATGAACACTGTCCCATCTTTTTTGTCAGTATTTTAAGGAGTTTACTCCGTCTGAAGCATTTGCATATTTGGTAATGCTTCCTTGTTATATGAACGTATAGGGTCGATTACGTTGCCGCTGCTGTACTTCTAACCCGCCCGAAGAGTAAGAAGAACAAAGACCGCCTGAATTTCACATCAGTGTATGTCCGAAAGTCAACACCTCGTGCATCATGCACTCGACCACATGTCGAGCCAGAGTGAGAACACATCGCTCTAAGCCAATCATAGTCAGGGTCAACACATGCACGATCGATAACGTTGTCTGCTCATGCGGTGACTGTTATGGCCTCCAACACAATCTTGCCACCTCCTTTTTGTTTGCCTTTTTCTGTTTTGGCTCAAGGTTGGCCCTCCGTATTTATCTGGTTCCCAGCCCCTCAGTTATTGGCAATCTCCTCTCTTGTAACTGCCACTTGTTTCCCGTCATCCACGACTGGTCAGAACGGATTCCTGTAGTACACTGCGCTGTACATATGCATTCATTTACAGGTATCCATTTTGACCAATACAATGAAGAAAGCTTAAGGTGACGATTTAACAAGAGAGAACCGTGGCAACCGGGACCGACGTGGTTCTGTTGTAATTAGAGCTTAGAATCAAGGAAAAGGGAGGCATCTTGGTTGGCTGTCCATTTACGGAAGTAAAACTAAATAAATGATGTGCAGTAGTGTAAGAGTAATGGTCTCTTCTGTGCTACGTTGCTTACAGTTATGTGATACGTTCGTTCATATTCATTTGCAGATCTGAGAGCCTGCAACCGCCTTAGTCACGACGTTTCCTTGAATTTTACACCGAACTCCCCAAATTAACCCAAAATTGATAACAGCTTTCTGTTTTGTACAAAAAGCGACTTGAGACCACAATGTTGACCTGTTGTGCTCTTGTTCTGCTGAGCGTCGATTGACACTGAAGAACTCTAGTGGTTTGATACTACGGGTGGATTGTTGATTTACTTAGTGTCAGTTTGGGATATAAATACGATTGAAATGTGAGATTTTCGAATTCACAAGGCGCAACATATTCGGGTTTATTCGACTTCCGTTACACTGCCGACTGACGTCTGCATGCTCATCGGGAGCTGTTGAGTAGGTTCCATTTTTGAAGAAATCACTAGTCTTAGGGGTAGTACCCTATGGGGGGTTTGAACAACCCGTTAATTCAGGAGTACTTGGACTTTGGCTAAGAGACTGATTCTTGTTGGTTTAAGGTTAAGCAAGAGGCAAAAACAATCAACATGCAGTGTTGAACTATGTAAGAAGATGAGTTTACTATTGATTAACCTTGCGAAACGGGAAAATAATTTGTTTACTAACCGGAGAGAGAGAGAGAGTACTCAGCGGTCTGTTTTTGTTTGCCATAATATTTACTGTCTTCTATTCGTGTGTTAGAAAAACAACACAGGTGTATATTTTGTCCTGCCGATCGCTTACGAAGCACAAACAAATTGCGATAAGCATGTTTACCGTGCATTGTTGAGTTCAGTGGTACGAGGACGCTTCACGAATGCCTAAGCATGAGTTGCACGCTGTACTCTGTCGCATGGCTTATTTGAATTAGGCGCAGTCAGATGGCTGTAGTATTATGGGAAGTGGGACGGATGTCAAAACCATATTCTGCAGAGTATTACCATTCCCTAAGTCAAGACTATCGTGGCTAGAATTGTCATGGGATGCACCCCAGCAATACTTTTGTTGTGAAACCTGTTCCGTTTACTTACATGTTTGCTGTTAGTTAACCTTCTTTGCGTATTCTGAGCCACACCGACTGGCGTATGGTGCGAGGTGGACAGATGATGACCTGACCAACGGGCTTACTACTGTAAGTCGGGTCCGTCTCTCAGGCTGAGGACCTCATGACTCACAGAGTCGGTGGCTGGAGACGTTGGTTGATTTGGCTAATCGGGTTCATTGTCGTGAATGTTGTCGTTCTTTCGCCAAGTTGTCTGTGAATTGAGTGCACTTAATGACGTTGAGTAGTGGAAGTCGTACTTTCACTTGGCTTGGTTATTTGGCTGCAGGGTGTGGGCACCTTGGTGGCGTATGTTTGAACATGGACGTGACTAATTTCAATAGTTAGGTCCCTTTCTTCCCCCATTTTTCTCTCTACTCTCCTACACTATAGAGTTTGCTTCTCTTCCTCACGGTTGTATGGCGGTTAAGCATCAGTGTGAACCACCGGTGTGTTGTTGTCTATGTTGATGATAATGTAGTCTTCTGATTCACTTGGTCTCTTTTGGCTGTTTCATTTCGAAAGGAGCACGCTACTTGGGGTTTG
This sequence comes from Paragonimus westermani, assembly GCA_008508345.1. Classification (NCBI taxonomy): domain Eukaryota; kingdom Metazoa; phylum Platyhelminthes; class Trematoda; order Plagiorchiida; family Troglotrematidae; genus Paragonimus; species Paragonimus westermani. The sequence goes on from QNGE01002721.1 coordinate 14,732, forward strand.
CTTGTTCAACAGAATCCATCTTGTATGGAGAAGCGTTTGAAATGCAGAACCCGTTAATTTGAGATAAGCCTGTTCCATACTAAGCACGATAGAGTAATCTCACCTGAACGTACAGTTACAGACGCTAGTGAGTATTTCTTAGGCTGGTGGATTCTTTTGAGGGAACAGAATTATAGATGAACTGACATTTTAGTCATCCCACTTCCTGATACTTAAAAAAGGAGGTGAGCACATCGTTCGTTATTTTTTGTTCGAGGTAATTTGGTTCCCTTAGATAAGTTACGTTTCCGTATTAGAAGCCTTCTCAGAGAACTGTCTGATAAGCTACGCGTGCTCATGTATGTGAAAACAAGGTTGTAATGTTTCCGTAAAAGTGCATTTCGCGGAATCAATAATTTTATGTGCGTTCCTAGCGGATTTTAAATAAACGGACACACGTGGCTCATAGTAACAATAGTGCATTAAAAAGGATCACACTATATTAGAATTAAACGCCGTGGAAATGAAGGCACATAGACGGTTATTGATAAACAGATTGAGGGTAACACAACGTTATGAGCAAGCTGTAATACTCTGCGTTTCAATCCCCTCGTGTGGCCTTCCTCAGGAGTGTTGTAATTGAACTCGCATAAAGTTGCGTTATTCTCAATCTGTTTATAAATAACATGCTAAACACGACGCCCAAACTGTTCGACTTTATTCTTACTAAATTTGGTGCAGATATCTTACCACGTAGACGGTGTTTGACGGGTCGCGAGACTTTTTAGCTTGAGCGTCAGTTATTTCAACTTGAGAGAAATTCAAACAACATGCCTAACGACAAATATGTATCGTCCTTTGGACCTTAATCAGGAAGCCGGCAGCGTCCTACGGTCCCATCTATTGACTTCACGGTCTTCACTCATCAAGCGTACATCATCAGCTTATTACCTATTTACCTCTCTGTTGTTACCCAAATTGGGCAAAGAACGCAAGACAGTACACGTCACGATTGACGTTTGTTCTGTGTAAAGGGTAGTATTATCTAGGTCCTAACGACGAACATTTGTGAACCCATATTTTGCATGATGATTTTGTAGCTTTGAATTCGTTTTGCTGTTGTCATCAAGTTTTGCGCGATTCATTCTCTCCAAAGTTGACGGTTCAAAACGAGGTTCCAAATTGTGTGTTACGGTTTTATTCTAAAAGCATATCCGGCAAACAGCTCTCCACACTGTCAGCAACCGGTAAAAATGTTGGATAGTGCAAATGATAGTCACCGGTTTTATGACGTCGAGTGTGAACTGTAGATACTTATGGGGCAACCTTTTTACTCCGATTTTCAGATTAAAACCCATCTAGCCCATTGGAGAAAGCAGACTTGTTCACAACCATACGACCAGTTTTTCCCAGAAAGAAAAAATTCGCAAGGGTTGTTTTTACTTGAGAGATTTATAATAAAACCAGAGTCACTAATGAGTAGTAGGGAATTTTGGTTTGGGCACAATAAACGTCATTCACAATTGTTCGCCGCTATCGCGTTCCCCTAGACTTTCCACTCAGCCGTTCCCGACAACAAACACCACACGTGAGTTTTACGCTCGTTAGAGCTCGTCAGTAAAGCACATCTTTGTCAAGGCCGGTACTAGAACTCCGGCTGTTTCGGTGCTCTTTCAACTTTACCCAGTGCCGCTAATGACCAAACACTATCAAGCCCAGCAAACCGTCAGCATTTGGTATGCAGAAAAGAGTTGACCTAAGTTCATTGCGTTACTGTAACATTGACGATTAGGCGGTTACAGTCGTGGATTACTTGATCTGCAAAGCTTGATATTTTCAGAAGTCTTCTTAGAAAGAATTGACGCAAAAGCAAAAGAAGTGCCTGCTAATGATAGCGAAATTCAGTCTTCATTTTTAGTTGTATCTTGGCGAAATTGACATTTTTCTCCGGACGTCCATTATGGTGGCTTTTGAGTAGCATGAGCACAATCCATTTCTGATAGAGTGATACAAGAGGTCAAGAACCGATTAAACAATCAAGCTCTGTAAGGGGTGTTGTGTTGCTTAGAGTGTAGGCGTATAGGCGTGAATTATAATTCGGTTAGTGTGATTGTGCTGCAGTACAAACGGCGATTTGGTTCATAACCACCGGTTGCGGAGTGCGATTGGGAGTAGGTGAACTGATCTTGGGTGGGAGGGATCATATGTATGTGGTGTAGGGTTGACAACACCGACAACAGCTGATTGGTTACTCACATTCTTTATCCTAGATTCTTTCCGGTGTGCATTCTAGAAGGCTGGTCACACGTGTAAACAAGAACACTGAACCACAAAATCCAATAATAGATTGGAGAAGGCGTCTAGCGTAATTTGCTTTTTATTTATTCACTAAGTTAGTAAGTTTTTTTTATGGTGAACAGATAGTTCGGGTTATTAACCTGGGTGTCACATAAGCTACTGGGATTGGTTTTTCAATCAGACTAAGCTTGTGGCCCATCGGGACAACGCTTGTCAATCGTGTCTCGAATGTACATGAGGTCGTGAGAATATACGCACCAGCGATAAACTCTAGTTAGCCAGCGAAACTCTGGTTCGCTGAGCGCTATAAATATCGGTTAACCAAATATTTGTCAAAGTCCATAGTTTGTGAACCTACTACAGCTTATCCAATATATGAATGTTTTTTTCTGATATGTTGCGAAAAACGGTGCACACACGTGAACCATGGGTGATTTCGTGGCAAGGTAGGTCGTACTGAAGGGAAAATAGCTCTAGGACAGGGTTTCATTAAAATGTGCCGATGGGTGCAGTCAAGCACAGGTACCGTTACATCTATCTCAGATACTCCCCATTCAGCCATAATATTTCAATACTTTAATGCTGCACCTCATTCTAACTGTTGATACTGCGGGTTACCATCCTTCTTTCTCAGCAACACGGAGTCCACCTGCTCGACCTTGGCACTCCCGTCAAATTGCGTTGCCGTACTTTTGGAAACTCTGGAAGAGTGTTTACGAAACAGACTAGAGTTTGGAAGATGGGATCGCATTACTGATTTGGTGGAACTAGTGGGACTAGTGTGTAGGTAGGTCACAAGGAACGGTCTGTCTCTAAACTGAGTTTTACAACCTACAGAATCGAGTCGAAACAGCTTGAAGTTATGCACACCGAACCATTTATCGAGTTTCTGGAATTGATATTTGAAAAAGTAAGTCGCTTATGTCTAATGATTTGCTAAAACTAGTGATTACAGGTTGTGGAGTCCGTGTGGGAGGACCAAAAACTTTCCGATTTGTTGGAGAAACTTGTTTTCCTTCTTAAACGTGTCTATGACCCGCCAGAATCGTGGAATCGTTGGAAAAATGCGTGAGTCTTCCTCTAACTATTTTTATTCAGTTGCGTAAGAAGCGCGGTGCCATGGGCTTTAACATCTTATTCAAATTGTTTCGTTCGAACTTTGAATAATGAGTTTATATAACAGTTTTCTTGTCGTTTGTGAGAGCCATGCACTCCATTTGGCTGCCTTAGCTACCTGAATTTATCGTGAATACTAATACACCCAAACCACTGATGTGGAGAGCTTCTTACCCTGTTCTCATAAACCGCGGGTCCCGACCAACTTACATCTTTTCTATACAAGTTGGATGTTGCCATTGTGCAACTCCGAAATGTAGCGAATCTCCAAATTTACGTACATTTGAAACAGTCGACCTCCAGTTTCTAATTGTGGCATAAGAAATTTTAAAAATGTTACATTTCTTCGCTAGGATTTCGTCGTATCACTGACCAGTTTAATTTATATCGGTCATATGGCCTCTTCGATCGAAAAATAGACAAAAGAGAATAATCATAACATTCTGGTCTCTTAGTATGATACTGAGTGTACATGAGTAAAAAGGTAATCTGATTATAGCTTTTATGCAGTCTGAGGCCTCGCTTGATTCGTGGTGTGAATAACTAGACAAGGTGAATTAGGATGGATTTCCACATTAGTCTGTTGTATTACACTGAAGGGTGACTCCAATCACCTGCTGGTCGACCAGTGATAAATTTCTGATTGTCGTGCGGAAGTTGTTCTCTTGGTTGACGGCACATTCTGAAGTCAACTGGAACGCTTCGAAATATCATATTCGCCACGCAATCCATGACGATTGGGGACTATCTGTAACTTGGCTGATCTTCGTTAGGAAGGGCTAGTGACATCGAAGAGGGTTATTAAATTGCTTCACCTGTTCGAAAACACCCTGTTGGGTCATAAAAACAACACAGTAGCAAGTGGAACTTGTATTTTATGGTTGATCAGCAGGTTACGTAAACACACAATGAGTGTGCAAATAGCAAACAAACAATGGTTTCCAGTCCGTTTGCTGAGAGCCTAGATATCACTCCAAGAGAGTGATATTCCGAACGTTGACTGCTGGTGATGTCGGTTGTATAGAAACACGCAGTCTTGACTTTAGCGCCAGAAACAGCTTGTTCGAACACAGTTCCCCCAACCTGTAAGTAATCGAACTCACAGATTGGAACAACGATTGCCTAACGGTTATAGGCACTCGGAGTAGTGTCGCTTTTTGAGGTGGGCTGACTGAAAAATCTAGGAGATGAAGAAACTGAAAGCAATCGTGGGTGATGCTCGAAGTGCATGGAAACAGGCTGCAGTATCCAGTGTCATATTTTCTGATCTACCCTAGCTACTAGTTTCACACCCATTGTGTTGTCATTAGCCCGACAGTCAAACACAGAAAGCAAGGGCTGTTCTCTACTCTGTTGTTTTCGTGCCTTCGAACGACTTTGTGAAATTCACCAATGATGAGCGAAGTCGTTGAGATGGCCAGCTGCCCACTTGCTCACGGCATTGATCGTGTTTGCTTCTTTAACGAAAGCCAGTGAGCCCTGCCTACGACGTTGGAGGATTTCGTGAATGTGTGCTCTCTCGCAATAAAATCTGCACCGGAATTTTTTTCTGATTCATCACCCTAGGTTTCAGAAGACCAGAAGTGCCTCATAATCCAACTATTACCAAACATACTACTCGAAAGTAGTGGTCATGTGCCTCGGTGTTTTATGTAACCTCAGTAATCGAGCATGACATCGGGGATGGTTAGCATATCCTATATTCGAGGGGCAGAAGTTCCAGTATTCTACACTTAATGCCAGCTCGCCGTTGACCCCAGATACTTATTCACTTGTTTTCGCCCTTCTAGTCACTTGGACCTCTCAAATCCAATTGGCCCAACATTTCCAAGGCCAGTGACTTCGGGAAGTTCTGCTGTGGTTGGTAGATTGAAAGTTAATTTGACAGGTGGGTGTTGATCGACTTTTAACTGTGCCATTGGAATGCCAGTTATTTCTGTTTTAACGTTGTTTTGTTCTTCAAGATATTTGCCGTTCACATTCCTGAAACATGGACGAACGCATAGGCAGCTAACATTATTCTAATTTACACTTGCATCGTTGTTTCCTAGCTTCTCATCAGCGTAGTTTTTCTGGCTGAAATTGTGCCTCTACTTATTCCATCTATTTTTAGAGCTTTTCAAAAGATTTTGAGAGGTCGATTAGTTTATTGTGTGGCATCTTAAGACAGTCCGAAATCACAGCATACTTTGAAGTACACGGAGACCGGACAAGCCTTATCTCTTGTATTTTGAGACATAATAATCTTCTTCGTTTCAAGTCGACAAGTCCTCTTTTAACTGTTGCATTTCATTTCACTTCTATTTATATATTAACCATAAATTAATCTGTACTTTCAACTTGACTATTCCCACCTTAACTTACATTGTCCACGTCTCTCTGACCGCGAACTTTGAGCATTCAACTCCTGATCCGGATTTTTCGAAACATGCAAGCTGTGATATCGTGCTTTAATTTGACATCAGGTTGACCATTCGGTTGAACTCCAAAATCAAATAAACCATGATCAGTTATTCAGGTTTTTGATTGTTATGGTTTGAGCGCTGTTTAGGTTCGACCGAAACTTTTATTTTAAGATAAAATTTACGGTTAGCCCACATTTAGAGGAGGCAGTAAACCCGGATTTCAATTCTGCTGGAGCTCGTGGGCCGTGCATATGAACGTCAGGACTAAGATATGAAGTGTCATTGTTCGCTACAAGGCTAGACTTGACCGTTCACCCACGCAAGTCCCGGAAAGCTCTGTATGCGCAATCAATTGGTCAGCTAGTCACGTTGCACAGCATGCGATGGTTGGGTTACGTACTCCGCATGCCAGCCAGCCATGCGCTATATACTAAGACCACCAACCGTTAGGTTAGACCTTTTGATGGTCAGGCAAAAGCTTGGCCAAAAAATGTAGAAACTCTGGCTGTTGCACTGCACATTGTGTGGATATCGTCCATCCGGATGGAGTCCTGGTGACTGCTCAAATCACTGAGTAAGAACAGCAGTGTGTCGCGATCAATGGCACACATGTATTCACACTATTTACGGTTCTTCTCCGGCTTAGTCTTTTATTACTTTTTAACCCTTTTAATTATATTCTCTTCTAGAACATTCCACATCACTGTTGGGTTTAACGGCTGTCCCACCCAGTACCTTCTGGTTAGGCTGAAGGCCATGAGTAGACTTTTACCCTTAGAGCAACCATGTTATATGTTTGACGACCTCATCAGATATTCTTGTGGCTTGACAGCACTACAGTTGTAGGTCCATTACTATAATAACTTCTCTTCCTGCGCCTATGGCAATTTAAGATTCACATAATCCGCTCTCTACATTAGGTTGCACGTATTTGAAAAAGTGAGGCAAAATGTCTTTAATTGATTATCTTAAGTAATCGCAAGACTAAGATTGAAGACGACGCGGGATTATCATTTGACCAAAATTAACAATGAATGTGGGTATTCTAAATCTTCTCCAAGTCATAGTGCTCTTCCTGAAAGGTTTTTAGTGACAGAGTAGACTTCCCATTTACTATGCGTCCTCTAAGTCGCTTTGTTATTGGAGAACTTGGGTCAGTTACAAAATGACCATTTCGCGTATATCATGTTTATCTGACAAAGCAGGTTAAAAAACCGAAAAGTAAGTTGTTAACTTCCACGAACTTGATTCCGTAAAATAATTGGATATCTCAAGGAAAAAGTGTTGTGATCGTCTGATAAGGCGCTGTCCTGTAGCTGAGTCAGCTCACTTTTTAGGGTGAATTCATGCTGATTGCGCTGATAATCTTCTAGCTATCTGCGGTGCTCGGGGTATGGTGTTCATTTAGAAAGATACGTGAAAACCGGTTAGTCGAAGGAATAGTACTCAGTGAAGTGCATCCAGGCGACCCATAAAAGGAATCGAGTGTACGTACACAAAAGTTTAACAAACTGAAGGCGAGGGCCGTGCCACTTTTATATCAGGTTTAAACTGGTCAACCGATACCGACTGACTGTGACCAGCGATGCTGTCCAACAGTGTCAAAATTGCATATGTGAACTTTGCGGACAGACATTTTTGTCTGAAAGCGTGGTCAGTGAAACTTGTCGTCAAATCGACGTCTTGGTTATTATGAGGGGAATTCAAGGCAGAACTGCAATTAATCAGGATCGCTTCTGCTCAAACCTAGAGAATCGAGGGAAGCGGCAATTCGAGAATTGAGATTGAAATGATAAGCAGCAAAATATTCCAGCCTGCAGAGCTGATGAGATGGCTTGACCCTTATTGATGACCGAGGTCAACGATATCATTGCGACTGGGAAGTTCTGATGTTAAGGTTAGAGGCTGAAACTAACGGGTTAGTTATGGTTATCCTCTTGAAGAGATGGAATAAGACAAACACTGAACACAAGTGACAGCTGTTGTTTTTCAGCCATGATAATGCTGCGATCAGTGATGGAATAAGGCCGTGGTCATCATGTGCATCGCACAAGCATTAGAACCGGAATTCCTTTGTTGGTGCAGGCGACAGCAGGCATTCAGTGACAAAACTTTAAGGTCATCAGATACGTTGCGGATGATTCTGTCACCGCACGTCGCAGAGTGTCTGACTAACCGAAGCAATTTCAAATTATAGTAGTGGAGATTTATTTGATGCTTGTTTATCCTTAGGCTGCTAATAAGCGAGGTTGCCAGAATGACGTAAAAAAACCCGTGCGACAATTCCAGCGTGTGAGTTACCGTAAGGAGCTAGCGTAATGTAATTTCATTCCCATTACTGCATTGTTTCGGTATGTCTCCTATATATGGATGAGGGCGGATTGGACTCAGATCGTCCCGTTCTGGTGTTAAGACATACGTCCACACTGCATTGGAGCAGTAATCCCTACCATCATTGTATACTCCAAACACTCATGGTTCATCATTCATTAACACATTCTACGAAGGAGTAGTACACGGCATACCGAGCCTTAGCAGAGAGGCAGCCAATTTTAACCCGGTTTTATGCATCTGTGTAACGTTGAAAGTTGGAAAACTGATCATCGTTAGAATGGAGCCTGTGGGGAACACCACGGATTTTAAATCGAACAGCAGCCACACTCAATCGCAACCTTCGCATTCAAATAAACCTTTCGACTGGTCCACTTCGAAAGAAAATACCAAACTCGAATTCCGCCTTTAGAGCTAATACGTCATGCGTACTCTTGTACGGACCAGAATTTGTACTCTGGCCCTTGTGCTTGTGAGACCAGTGTGTTAACCACACTCGAGCCTAATGCCTCCTTTTGAAGTGGGTCAGCCGGAAGGTCTGTTTGAATGCAAAGATTGCGATCGAATGTGGGCAGTGTTGAGTCTTAAATAATAATCTAAATCCCCGAACTGCTATTAAACACTACGGATTAGATCAGTTATCATACAGTTACTCACGCCCAACCCTTGGCTGTTCTCGCGTGCCCAGTTTTTCCATTCTGTTGTCGCATGGTAGAAAATCTAAAGCCGTTCTCATGTTTCTGGAATCAAAGCCTTTTTTTGAAGGCCTCGAAAGAGAAACTACTAATTCTAAACATGCCTGGTATTCAACTCTCAACCGCCGAGCTGTTGTTCACTTTCTTCACAAACTGAAGACAACTTAATTTGGCAGTTAGGTCTTATCACCAATGACTCTGTGTTCTACAAGGTACAATTTCCTCATCCTTATCCTCATTTTATGTCGCTTCTGTGCCAGTCCAGGATCACACTATTGTAATCAAATATGCAGATGATATGGCATCAAACACCAGACTTGATTTCATTCTGTTGCTCCGCTAGACAAGTTATTCGAAACATCAATTTGGTCACAGTTCCACACTCTCCCTTAACACATACAAGGGTGCTGGCATTCGTGTGAAGAGCTTCCTGGTGATTGTCTATCCCTTCATGTGTATGGTTAACCTTTATCTTTAATTCCTTTTGTTAACTACTTCAGAATTACTTTAGTAATAGCCTGACATGATCACTTCATGTTAATCTTGCCCCCACCAAGGTCGGAAGTCTTTCATTTTATGTCTGATACCTAAACTCTGTCTCCATTCCACATCACTGAGTCAGTCACTTTATGAAAGCCTGAGTTCTCTTCCAGATCTTTTCTGGGACTTGTTGCTGAGAGATTTTATACCTCTCGCTAGATACCTAAAACATGCGGTAGGTGGTCCTCGCAACTATTTCGTTTGCTTTATTGTCTCGTCGGTTTACGAAGCACGAAACTTTTGGCGTTTGCCGTTACCAACTCCACTCCATCCAGGCTGGACTTGTCGCTGTTGATTGTCACACATTCCCATTCCACTATCTATACGACTTGAGTATATATTAACTTTGCGCGCCACCGAATGTGTTACTATGTGACGAATGACCTATTCTTCATCTGCCACATCATCCAGGGACATTCTCATACTAACCAGAGTGTAATGTGATTTAGGCCGCCACTCACTGCAACAGTGATCCAGAAGAAAAAAATACATAAAGGGATGAAAACTGGAAAACAAAGCTAAGCGGAAGAAGAAAACCGTGATGAACAATAGTTTTCGATGATTCGTCATTATCAGTACAATCACATAGGTTCAGCGAAGTCAAAACTATATGTAAACAACACAAAAAGCTCAGCAGTATAATTGGATCACGTAGAACGTTATAAAAATTTCCAGCATCTATAGGCTAATCACTCAGATAGCAAATCGCCAGTTTTAATGAAGAGTGGTTCGGAATCCCAGCCACTAGTACACCACAGAGTTGTCGGTTGGAGTTTGAATGGGCATACAGACTGATGGTATGACCTTTGGCCACGACAACTGCAACTGAGGGCTTGCACGAACTTTTTGTGTGAACACAAAATCAGATTGTGTAATCGAATGGCGATCGATTCAGTTTGGTATGGTTGACCGGAACTGAGCGGAAGAACCATAAATATGAATACAGATTCACCACTGATTACGGCATATCGCCCTTCGGAATAACGTTTGTAATCAGGTATCTGAATAATACTGTGAGCTCTAACCTGGTGGGCGACGCCTACCCACTTCGCTCAACGAAACTGTCAGGGCCTTCGTATGTCGCTACTGTCTTTTGCATGGCCACCTCATAGTTTTGCTCACCTATAGGTGGCCGCAGTTATGACGTCTCACAGGTTCAGTTGGCCAGAAACAACAAATGAGAAATCCGCAAAATACGATGGCAAACGAAACTGTACAATATTCGATGACCTTATGATCATGCAGTGAGGTGCATTTACTGATGACGAGTTGTAACCAATTCGGAAATTTCAAACTGGGCACTTACTTTCATGGTCTGCTTAAAAATCTATTTTCAGCTGTCAGTCGGGTTTAACTAGCTTACTGACTTTAGGAAAACGCGAACTAAACACTATGACAATTCGTTGTGTGTATATACAACATTGCAAAATTTTAACAAAAACAGTTTGAAGAAAAATTTTAAGCACCGAAGACAACTCGTTCATGAAAACAAAAATTTCAACCTTCTAGAGTGTGTGCAACGCTCAGCCACAGGGGAGAAAACGTGGAACCTGCTGACAGAGACTTACTGCTTATTGGCTGTCGGCTGCAAAGTAAGTTTCTTTGCATCCTATAAGTGTGCATTGATTGCATTAGATTTTGGTCACGTTTATAACTGTTTCTGGCGCACCCGAAACGAAAGCGTTCAACATGCAACAGCTGGCTATTATTTGAACAGTAGCTATTGGATCTAACTTTTCAGATAGATTATTAGTGTCCGCCCGACTAAAATAGTTCGCAAGTAGGATTTTTACCTCTGGGAGTAGGTTACTTTAGCCTCTTCCCTTAACAAATAGCTGAAGGTGATACAAATCACTTCGTTTGAACTCACTGTCTTTCGATTAGCAGCTTGCACAGATGATTAGTTGTATCCGAAGGGTTCATTGTAACCTGCTTACCCCAAATCATGACAATTATATCAACAAAGGTATTTTAACTGCTATGGTTGAGTGGATACTCAGCCATTGGGCACATGGGCCTTGCTGAAATTCGGTAACAAAGCACCGGGTAACGCGACAGAAAAAGTCAAAGCGAAGAACGTTTCTCGAGCCTGTAACCGTTTTGTGTACTTTTCAAAAGTGCTGCTGAAGGCTAAGAGGAACTGGAGCTCTGTAGACAGTGGTTCGCAAGAAGCGTACAACTGGTGGTATGGATAGGACAAGATTCTGTTGACAAATTCTTCGAGGTTTTTAATTTAATTCTTGACAATAATAAAATGAGAGCTCATCCGATATATTGAGGCCCATGAGCAAACTAAACAAAATACTCAAGCCTTTTTATTGAAGTCCAGTAAATATGAGCGAGGGACAGGGTGGTCTTTGTGTTAACATACAGTCCATGACGAATCAAATGAAGGAGAGCTAGTTATAACCTAAGCGATGGATAAAGAATCGGTGTACATCAAACGTCTGACGATATATCTTAGTGACCAAATGACGGTTTATCCAACGAATGTGGGAATCAAGAGAATAAAATTATTTTATCTCTCACCTTTACGAAGAGCAAAAACCAATTGTCGATATTTTGTTGAGTTTGGCATTAGATGGAGGTTATCAGGCTGCTATAAAATTCGTGTCAGTCCATCCCAGATTTCGAGCATTGCTGTTAAAATCACAAGGCGTGGCAGTACCCTTTACCTATTATGTACGGAACCAACGGAGGTTACTAAATGATCTTTTGCTCATGAAGCAAGGAATGAAAGAGTGGAAAATACACGTTTCAGATTCTGTCACTTTTAACCAGTAGAATCATTGTCTGAGGTCATGTTAAATTGAAATGTGGTCTTCTTGAATGACTGTAGAGGTTTAATTACGATGGCAGAAAGAGTGGATCAAATGCAAGGTGAGCCTCCGGTGGAAGTTGTCGGGGCCATTATTATTGTCACCAAACAATACAGGCACGATTTAAAGCCTGATCTCGTTAATTATGATTATCGCTTGTATGTCTGCGAGAAGCAAACTTATGTATATTTGTTAAAATAGATCATTTCACCAGTTCATGCTAATCGAGGGTCCATATGTGCACACGAGGTCAGCCAGCCAGAAATCTCCTAGACCATTTCCAATGTTTATTTTGACCGTTAGGCCCGGCCCATCATGTGTGGATGAAATGAGCATAACCAAACGGCTGGATCGTAGCAGCACCATGCACTGGATGTATGTGAACTACTTGATGGCTTGTTCTCGACATACAGAATCTTCCACCGCGGTGCCACAAATTGAAGCTTGGTTAATCTGTGCAGATTGTTCGACTCTACTTGGCATCGCGCCAAGTTACTACACCATGTAGTCGGATTATTTTCGACTGAGGACCTTCGTGGAGCGGTTCCAGTCGAGTACGGATACAACGACTGTCGCTGGTTTCGTTGACAAGATTCTGATAAACAAATAGAACGCGATCAAGATGCACGTAGAGATAGGATTTAGGTTGCTTCTTCAACACATCCTTCACTGCCTGTACAGTACGCTCAGCTAGGCCGTTCGAAGCAGGATGATGGGGGTGTCGTCGTAACATGCTTAATGCCATTCGAAATAATGAAGTCTGCAAATTCAGCGCTTCTAAGCACATAACTGTTATTAGTCACAAAGTTTCTGGTAAACCAAATGTTCCGGGGGTTGCGAATAATTGGATTACTGTTCTCGTCGTTGTCGTTGGGAGAATTTGAGAATCAATCCATTTGGAGTGGGCATCCCTGATCAGCAAAATCATTTGACCAGACCAAAAAAGTCCAAATAGATTCGTTCCATGGTGTTTCTGGCCACCTCTAAGGGTGCAGCGGTACCTTGGGGGCTGCATTTTGGAGTTCTTGGAATAATTCTCATGACTTAACCACTGACACAATGTTACCCTTCATTGCGAGCCACCACACGTGAAAACGGGATGACGGTTTCATTTTTACGATACCTGGGTGAGCATCATGTAGTTCATCAAGGATGGATGGTCACAGTCTCTTCGGAATCATTACACATGCTCTCCAAAGCAGACGTCCATTTTGATGACTCAGTTTGGTCATTCTTGACCGGAAAGGTCGTTAGGTTAGTTTGTTAGTTGTCCGCTCTGGCAATTCTAACTGCACACACCGATTGACTAAGGCTAACACGGTGTCTATCTGTTTATCGTCGTATATCCGTCGAATTAATAGGAGAATGACTGAAGCGTTGAATATAATGCACAAGTTATTCCGTGACAAATTCTGTGGATGGTGTATCTGGTAATGGCAACCTACTTGAGGCATCAACAGCACCATTGGATTTTTCGGCGGGGGGTGGGTAATTTTATAGTTGTAAGTAGATAAGACTAGGGAACAACAAATCCTCCGCGGGTAGGCCATCTGTTGTATCGTTTTTCCCTCACCCAGTAGTGAAATAAGAGGCTTATGGCCCGTGAAAATTTTGAACCGTCGTTCGAGAAGGTATTGGTAAAACCGTTTTACACCAAATATGATACCCAAGACTGCCCGATCAAGCTGTGTGTAATTCTCTTGTGCTGAGCCTGGTCATCATCATCATAGACAGCAATACATCAGTGGTTAACACTAATGCTTAACTGCCACACAACCATGAAGAAACAGCAAACTCTATATAGAAAGAGAGAAGGAAAATGAAGGGGACGAGAAGGGACCTAACTACTGAAAATGACTACGTCC
>QNGE01002721.1:29890-96129 GCA_008508345.1 Paragonimus westermani
TACGGTCAAGGCCAGCACTGGGTGGATGGCGGACAGCACGAGCAGCCGGACGAGCCAACGCGCAACGGAATCGGACAAACAGACGAGGAATGGCAAGCGAAAAACCCTCCGATAGAAGGCACCGGTCACGCACGTAAACCGGTTAGAAGTGCACACGACGTGTGAACGAAAACCGGGGGGTGCTGCGGGTTGGAATTGCGACTTATAAACGAGAGAGCGCGCGTTGCATGTGACTAGCGGTTTGGACAATAAAGATTGTGCTTTATTGGACGCCTTCTCGCTACAACATGAATACGTGAGCAATTTACGCAACTGTTATAATACTGACATACACCGTTTGGCCGGTATGAGATCGCAAATGAGTTTTTGGAGAGCCCTTCTCTGAACGGTGTGATAAGGCATCCGATCACAGCAGTGTACTGGCTAACCCAATATCGAGCTCGAATGCAACCCGTCCATTTACATGCAGGGGGACAGTAGATGGTGTGTCTGACGCTCTGTGGCTGTGATCGATTGTGGTATTGTTAGTTTACTGAATATTCACGTCCTTGTTGATTAGACTAGTCGGCCTCGAAATAGACAACTTGCAAGCATTACGTTTAGAAAGACACTTTCTGAATATGACCTTTCTTCTGAAGAATCGCCAAATCGAATTTAAGTGTGGACAATCAGTCAATTTTGAGTGATATTTGCCACAAAGATAGCAACAAAAAGGTTTACGTTGGTTGGCGTGTGCCACCTGGTTTCATAGGAGAAAATTCTACAATTTCCTTGATCAAATTAGCCCGGTAGCACACACTATCACAAACTTTCTCCCACATTAGGAGTTGTCCACCTCCGGACGGCAATTGCTTACGCGCTTTTTCGTGATGAACTCCGACAGTAATTTCTTGGATAAGCGTTGTTGCTTCGACAATGTGCTGTGGGACCTGTCCGTGAGCATAGTCTGAGAGAGCCGAGAGAAGTCGTGAGACAAAGTTATTGACGGATTCAGCGCGTTGTTGTATTGTATAAAATTTATTGCATGCTGTAAAAACATGTCCTCTTCCTCATACGCTGTCTAGGGATTCCAGTACGGGTGATAGGTCTTGTTTGGTGTGTAATAAGTTGTCAAAGTGCCGTTGTCTTTCCTGATCTAGGTACTGACAGAGTAATTTAATTTTGAGAATGTCCCACATTCTGGTTATTACCAAGCACAGTAGGCAGGTGAACGTGATTTGTGAAAGTAGTTTTCAATTGTAACCATTATTCGACAGTAGGCTTTTCTATATTTAGGTTCCAAAATGGTGAAAATGCACTGAGAAAGTTCGCCACAATCCAATTACTTAGTGTCCGTCGCCAAATCGTTACGTTTGCCGCTTAAGAGAATGCCGATAGAATGGTAAAACAGTTTATTGCAACACCAATGTCAGCAATATGCGCAGGTACAGCGCAGTCAGTCCAACTTGAGGCAATGTGCAGTGTGTGAAGGAGGAACATAGTGGATAGGATGACCAATCGATCGGTCGATAGGCATGCTCGCAGCGTGTGTGGAGAAGTCGATGAGGCATTCACGTGGGCGCATCAACATGCTTCTGCACTATTTCGTATGTACCTATATCCGAACTGTTCCAGTTGGCCATTTCCGACAGTTATGTTGACATGATCTGCCTTTCCTTCCCCAAAGTGTCACTGGGATATATTTTCATGTTCCAGCGGATCAGACACTGGATAAGCTGCAGTTTCTGCGTTAATGATAAAAAGTCGTAAAATTGATTCCGTACAGTGTGATGCTGGATTCTCTGAGATCATTCCATTCGAGTGATGGTAAAGGGGGGCCCCTAGTAATGCTGTAGTAGGCTTCAGGTGAACGGGATCCTGTGTTGCAGTGTATATTCCTATGAACGGAGTAGGATCCATCCATTAAATCACCAGAGCTTACTGACCTATCTGCCCTTCGGAGAATATTATTAATATATCGTCCATAAAGTGTTGTTGGTTCGACGTGCGTAGCTAATGAACCATCCTCAAACGTCACCATAATTTCATCAACTAATAATGGGTTCAGTGTTGACCTTACCGTTATTCAGTTAGTTGGTTAGCATAATCAACCGGAAACATGAGCCTAATATAACTAAACGATGAAACGACTTCTTCATTATTCTACTCACATTTCTGCACTCATAACGACTTTATGAGTGTTCATCAAAAGACAAATATTTCAAAGTGAAACATTCGAAAGTAGAGAGGTAACCATAACCGAGAAAGTTGTTTTCCCTAGTATGCCTCGCCAATCCACGTTACCAGCAAATTCGAGCGAACTTTTCGAGTTGTGAACTGCTACCTTTCTCCTCACCAGCTCTAAACACTCGGCTGGCCATTTTCCCATTGTGTGATTTGGGAAATTATCCATATCCCTTATCGGTTGCA
Organism: Paragonimus westermani; assembly: GCA_008508345.1. Taxonomy (NCBI): domain Eukaryota; kingdom Metazoa; phylum Platyhelminthes; class Trematoda; order Plagiorchiida; family Troglotrematidae; genus Paragonimus; species Paragonimus westermani. The sequence goes on from QNGE01002721.1 coordinate 32,300, forward strand.
AAGCTACTCTGCTTTTGTGAGGACATAACAGATCGTGGTAGTGACCAAGCCATTGCTAGATCGCAAATGTGGGTTGAAATTATTATTGATATTATCATCTGCGAAATCAACACATCAGTGACTCACGCTTATGCTTATCGACAGTAAAACTATGGAGGAAACGATAAGCAGAAGAAGGAGAAGGAATGGGATCGGAATACTAAAAAGCTTCTATGTCTGAACTCAAACTTCTAACATTAAGCTATCTGCAGATTGGGACGAACAATCGAGCTATAAGTGCAAGTATGGTATCACTGGGAAGTCGGTTAGTCCAATTTGGGCTTCCACCAACTCCTCTCATTAATTGCAATTACTCTACGGACGAAACAGCCAAATCACAACAGCGTTCACGTCACTGAACCCATTATCTGTCCCCACCCACCGACGGTGGGTGTTGCGAGGACGGTTGCCCGGAAGCTAACTCAACCCACAGCTGCTAACCCTGTGGTAATTAACTTTATTTCTGTACTCCATGTCATCACTTGCCCATCTCTCACTCAGTTGGGCGGGACATCGATAAAATATGCTAAGTGCCACAGTTATCTAGCTGGCCTGTCTTGTTGATTGCTGTATCCCGCGCATCCTATGACAGTCACTAGGGCATCGCAACGAGTAGATCATGCAGCTGCCGTATCATGAATGTAGAAGGCAGGTGCGGTTAGACGGCAGTAGCGCATTGTAGACTGGAGGTCAAATGTGCGGTAGAAATTGTGGGCAACGTCCAGCGGGCACGGCTGCAAGGCGAGGCGTTAGGCTGCACAATGCCAACACACGAGTTTAAGCAGTTTATAGCTTGTCTGATCAGGGCAGTCGCGTGACAAATCCAATCGGGCGTAGACGAGCACAAGCGGTGGGCGCGCTGGCGTGTCATGGACGGTGAATCGTAAACGGGTCTGCCACAAGCACGCGCACGTAGTCTGCATGCGTAAACACAGCAGGACACAACGCTGACCATCTAAGTGTAGACGTTGTTGAATTTCGGGCGAAAGAGGTCGCTTGATGCTGATGTCCTAACCTCAGTTGTCTACCTGTTGATGTGACTGGATTCAGGTGGTTTAACACAGACATCGATAGCCACATATGATGACGGTTCATGCTTCTTCTTTTTCAAGTTTCGCATCTGTAAAGTAGTGCGGCTGCTGTACACGCTGCCCACAGCTTCAGAGTGTTTCCTCCAATCCGCCAGAGTTGATGTAGATTAGTGAATTCCTCTTTAACCTTGGAGACTTGAATGTCTACTTCATCCCCTGTATTTCTGACGCTGCTGGAACTTCGCAAGTACACAAATCCGGCAACAGTCACGAAGATAGAATCTACGTAACCATTGCAGCCTTGTAAAAGAACTTCGCACATTGAGGCTGCGATGTGCACTCCCAAATATTCGTAAAACAGCAACACTTTCTCCAGCGTGGCCAGTACCAGTCAGTCTTTAAACGGTTAGGAAGTCTACGTCGGCATTTCGTGGGCGCCGGAAACAATGCTGTATTGTTTCGTCGACAAAACTGAACATAAAAGAGAAAATAAACAACCGTATTGAACACTGCCTTTGATGCTGAAGCTGTTGAACAGTACACCGCAGACAAAAACCTGAGCCGAAGTGTGGGCATAGAGCAACGGCCGTGGAATGTTATATGTTAAGTAACTTTGTGTCAACTAATGGCTTGTTTGCAAGCATTCCTTATATTGGAGATTTTATTGTCACAAACTGCAGTAGGTTAATGTGTTCGTACGTATACCGCCTTGACGAGGATTTATTTCACTTTTTTTTGTTTTAGGGCTTCCTATCTTCGGATGATGTGCACATTTTTTTGATGACCGCATTCAAGAATCAAAGAACTAACCCAATGTTCTTGATTTTGGCCACTTTCATCGTGTACGTGTTGAACAACCAGGAAACAGAGGATGTGAGTTGGCGAATCAGTTGATTTTGCTCTTCCCGATTTTATAAAGCCTTTTACGGATTGGAGTACCTAGTGTACTTGAAGCTTCACAGTTTTAGTACGAATAGTCTACTTTTTCGATCGCCACCTTATAGTCCATGTCAACAATGCAGTTTTCGGTTGGCACTGTGCGACAATCGGTGTGTCGCAGTGTTCCATTTTAAGACCGATTTTCATTTTATTATTACCCGTAACGCCACAGTTTGTCAGTTTTCCTTTATTATAACATGTTGATGATATTAGAATTTGGCATATTTTGGTCGTATGATAAAAAATAAGGGGCTGTTAAAAACGCTTTAACAGTTTACGAACCTCGGTTACAGACAACCGGCTCTTTCTCAGTCTGGCCGAAAGTAAAGCGATGCTCGTAGCACGAGCGTCATTATCAACAGACAGCGTCTTCAGCCAAAAGTGTCATCTGTCCTTTGGGCTCCGGCGGAACGGTCAGGATCGTCCTACTTATGCATGTTTCACTGTCAGAGCTTCGGAGCTTCGAATCCGAAGTATATACTGATCAACGGATTCTTTCTTCCAGCACAACTTATCGCTCACAAACGAGACGCAACACTGCCAGCGGTGAATTGGCACTTGTAAGACCCATCCAAGCGGACGAAGTCTGTTAAACGAGACCATTATGCTTAGAGGTCGACACTATCGCAGTGTTCCTACCACTCGCCACTATTGTTTCGACAAGACCGGTGGTCGAAAACAGACGTTCTGTGACTAGCATCTGTGTTAATGGGCCGGGCTTATTAGCCGGATGGGAAGACCGCTAGTACGGTAACATTGTACACTTGTTTTTTTTTTGCTGAGAGGCAGCTTTTAACGCCGCCACAGTTGGTTTGGGTTGACAAACGTCATAGGAACTTTAATTATATGATGTGTGATATAATCAGGCAGTCCGCTGATGTAATCCGTAAGGTACGGGAACTTCTCGACCACCTATAAAGGCTCTCCATCAAGAGTGAAAACGTGCGCAGAATCCCGACACTTTTGCGTCGGCACCTTTCACTTAGAGGATCCACCGATTGTGTCAAGCTAACGAACAGAAGCCCCTAATTTGTCTATGGAGTTCGGAGCTTCTCTTTACTTCACGCTTCTAATCGTGCAGTCTAGTACCTAAGAGCATCCCCACACCATCATGTTTGCGATATGTCATGAGGCGTTAAAGATCCCGCCTGCCGCAAAATTGAATACGAAACGAGAATTTGTGTGACTCAGTCACTTGAGATGCTGACATCCGTGATTAAATGCCCTAAACTCTACGAAGCTCAACGCTGTGGCACTAAACTGCTTTTACTATGCTGACTTACCTTTTGGGTACACCATCCTGTGATGAGCAGCGCCAGGGTGTAACGGTATCAACTGAACAATGTGTCCTCTTAATGTCGTTTTTTTCTGTGAAACTAGCGGCAGATCGTCACAGCGTGCTTGGTATAATCACGGCCAGGATGAAATACAGCTTTCGCCTGGTCAATATGCCACTAACATGTTAGGCTTTATTTACGAATTACAGTAGCACGTTTTGTGAAGTGGGACTCAAACTAACCTCTCTATGAATTGCATGTGGAGTGCTTGAACCCCTTTTGAAATGATGTTAGCCAACACCGGCCATTCGGAAGGATTTCAACGACGCGAAGTTTCCGGGGTTGAGCCGTCAACTCTTTGATTGTGGTTAAACCTCATCTACAAAAAGAATCCGGGAGAGTTGGTTTGACCCGGACACATCGTGACATCTGAAGAACTTGTTCTCAATTAAGACTTCTGCTCCCGAAGGCAGAAGTACGTTCACGGGACAATAAACAGAGGATGTGCCGGAGGTTCAGTTAACGACATGGATGACATGAATGACCAGTTGAACTGTTGTTGGTATTGTTTAGCCCAAATTTCTAAGTGGTGTGACGGGTTATAGACAAACTCGCCACTGCCATTGCAGATAATCTTATCCACACCTGACATTCCGGTGCCCATCTCCAGAGTAAGACAGGAAAGATTTCGAGAGTTCCAGATGGCAATTGACTGAATTTTCTGGGGTCAAAAAGATTTGGGTTTCGCCCACGAGTAGTGAACTATTATGGCGAGCCTCAAGAGGTTCAACTAATTACAGATAAATCAGACGGTTGATAAACGGACGAACAGTAATGTAATACTTAATATTGCCACAGTTATGCATTATAAGTATGTGCCCTAAGAACTCCGATATCGCAGAGTTGCAGAGATCCCAGGTTTCAGGTAGGTGCGCTACAGTAGCTGTCGGTCGCTTGTGTCCGTGCTAGTCCATCTACATAACTGTGTTTGACGAAGAAGTTACCTCTTACTGAAACACACAACAAACTTGTCACAAAACGGTGTGCGGTCGAAATTTAGACAGATGCCCTAGATTGACTTACGGTGTTGAAAGTTCTCAAGCGAGCTAACAGCTGATGCTATGTGATCACTTTGGCGATGAAGGTCATCAGGTGACGCACTGACAGCTAATGCACCCGAAATAAGTTCGCGTCGAAACCGAACTATTGTCAACATGGCTTCAAGGAACGTTCACCATGAGAGTGCTGGTCATATGAGTCGCATCCATCAACGCCTGATTTGTCAACCTGGGCCTTCGAGTTTTCAGTCAGTGTTGCAATGTCAGTGCTTCACGCGACATGCTGAAAGTTAGTGATAAAAATATTCTTTGGCTGCACCTGGACTACAGTTTGCAGAGATCTTGGCCACAATAACAAGCAGGTAGCGTTTGGGACGAGCTTCTCTTGGCATCTTAACGGTACATTTAGCTATGACAACGCAAAGGCAGCGTTCCCTGATAAGTAGTTTAGCAGATTGCAGAGTTTAGAGGAGTTCACTTGCGAAAAATTTGAACTTCGGATGGATTTGAAGGGACAAAATACCATACCATTCATCAGTAGTGCAATTTCCACGCTCAGCAGAAAGGTTGGTGAATTTCAGCTTGAACCGATTTAGAAATCCTGCTGAATAATTCGGTGTATTCCATAATACGGTGGAGTTGATGGGTAATTGGCTCTAAATGTGCAATTCCTGAGCTTCCCACGTGGATTCGTTGCTCATCTGGTATGGCATCTACCGCGTTTGAGCTTGGTTTTTTTGTCGCGAGTTCCCGTCCAACCGAGGTCCAAATTTCCTGCAGCTGAGTCTCCTTTAAATTTCAACACCGGATTGACCAGTAACGGGAGCCACAGAGTCCCCAGGTAAGTACAGATTGTACTGGCATTGCGAATCGGCCGATGGGAATTGAAGGTGTATACTGCGTTACAATCCTTCAGCTGGGTTTTGACAAGGCTGCTGCGAAGCTCGTAGCTTTCATGCAAAAGCTCTTCCTTGTTCTCTCTGCATATTCGTTGGAATACTGGAAGTGGCAGATTGAAATTGTGTCAGAGGAGCAGAGATGTTACCAGAAAGGCAAATTTTTCATCTTGGTGGTGTGCGCACCTTCTCGTCGGATGTGATTTCCCTCACGAGGTGCAAACAAGGTGAGTAGCCTGTGCGTTTTTGAAAGCAGATTATGGACTCACCAGAGTTAATAATTATAGTGCAATCAGCGTACCTTTGGGTTGCTCATTTTTAAAAGGTGGTTGACTTGGGCCTCCCGGAGCCTTTGGTTTATAAAGTTAATTTGAAAAGTAGTGGAATGATGCGCGGAATTCACAGACCATTAAAGACCGGCTGGTTCATATGTCCTTCTCATAGAGCCCGTCTATCCAGAATGCATTAAGTTGCGACAGAAGCATCGCGATATTCTGAAGGCGAGTTTGCTGTTGCAGATAAGCCTTTTCGGGATATCGGAGACCTGTAGGTTCGTTGTAGCATCTGCCTCTTGCGGCCGGAAGCCCGGGACCTAACTGTGGCATCCGCCCTTCAAATGAAGCCCAGCTTTTCAGGTTGTCCGACATACCTTTCATACCTGCTGTAGCCGGCGACCACTACGCTGATTCGTGCATCGTTTCAGGAACGATTTTATGGCAAGCGGCGACCGAGGAGTTCGGCGTCAGTTATGGTCGGTATTCTGTCCGGATGGTCATATGCTCCAGTTGAGGCTTTGAAAATCTGCTTAACAGTGACATTCGGGAGGTTGTAGTATCCCAGGACCGGGCTACTAGCCCTAAATTCACTAGCTCTGTTAGTACTACAGCTAACACTCTTGGAGTGCTTTTTAGTCCGCATTTAACGTTCATGTAAAAGGCTACTCTTTAATCCGCAACCTGTAGATGCGCCCGGCGGTTGACCGTTAACGAGATCTAAAAAAGATGGTTTCAAATGATCGTAGCTGGCCTGTCAACTGAACATCAGAGGCTAAGAAAACAAGCTGGACAATCGTTTTGTTCAATAGCCTATTTGGGTAATTCCGCTTAGATAGATTTTCGAACGAGCTCACTCAGGTGTTACAGCCTTAGCTTCGAGTAAATGTTAAAGCATGCCGTGAAGGACATTGTTCGTGAGGTACTACAACGAACAGGCATAAAGCAGGTTACGACGCCTCGTTCAATACACTATTCAGGTAGGATACCTGAGCTGGGACAGTTCCTGGTGCACTGTAGAGAATTCTTTCTTGATTTATGTACTACTCCATTAATCTCTTTGCTATTCAAAACAATCCTTTTCCGGGAACCTCATTAAGGATAAGACGCCAAATTGGCCGTCTGGCTCACAGAGAATACTTTTTCGGAATATGAGTGTTTCTTACCTGGAGCGATCTACTAGAGTATGTTGTAGTGGCGTCATTGGCAGTCGAATTCAAAGGCAGACTCAACACACATTCAAGACACCAGGCTGAGCTTTAGACAGCGTGATTATCGGATTAGTTGTGATAGAGGGGGGATACGTGCGATTTCTCACTGGTGCTCTCAACCGGCTGTTGTTTATTATATGCTGTAGTACGTTTGTATTAGGGTTGATAGACTATGGTTGAGCTTCTGGTATTTCCTTGACTTTTCTCACTCACACTCTTACTACTGTCGGCCCTTGAAGCCTGAAAAAATCTGCCAGCTATTATTTTCATGTGAAACCTTTGAAAGCAGATTTTCTCACAAATGAGCATTATTAACTTCCTTCCAGAAAATTTCTTAGGAATCCTATGGACCTGAATGGTGGTTGTCCACATTGTTTGCAGGTTTTTGATGGCGTGGATGCGGTGCAGATAGGAGTGATGTTGCCCTTGAAAGGTCAACTTATCCTAAGCACACGACAATGTACGGAGAGTTTAGAAACATTTGCTGTGAAAATCCGTGAATAAACAACGGCCTCGGCGTCGTCCTCATCGATAGCGCCATACCAAAAATACACATATAGTGGTCTTAAATTGAAGAGATCCACCAGACCGAGATAAGATGTTCTTCTGATAGTGGAACTGCTTCTAGAGTAAGGTCAAGCATCCTCAGTATAAAGTAACAGAAAAATACCGTAAGTATGAGTTGTTAGTTTGTTAATCGATCCACCGTTGTTTGCTTCTTTCAAAGTATTGTGTGATTCTTAGCTTACTTGTACTCCGTGTATGATATTGTAAATATTCGTAACTACTGAATTGTCTCTTCAACCCATTTAACAGGGCAATCAATGCGCCCTAATTCGACTTCGACATCATCTGTATTGTCATCGCTGTTAGGATTGTCTTTCCATCTGTTTATGAACTTGATTCGTTGTGTCAATCTTGTCTTCTTCCACGTGCTCATTGTGTGCAACTCATGGTGCTGTTGCTACGCCGATTCATAAAATCACTCATAAAGCTTTGGGACTGACATCAGTATACAAAAATGTGTAGGGGCCGCATCAGTAACAGATACCAATTGTCGTCCGGAGTTACTGTTGAATTAAGATAAAATTTTCAGGACAATTTTCATATCGGCCGTCGGTGTACTTGAGGCAGAGCGTTCCCTTGGTAGAGCTAATCTGTCTGAGAGGTTTGCAATGGCAGGGCTCCGCACCCGAATGGGAATTTTGTCCTTGAACGGGTTGTCGTTTAAGAAGGATCATCGTGCGTGCATGCAAACTCACTGACTAAAGTTGATGCACACTCTCTCCGAGAAAGCACTGAATTGTTGCCTCTTGGTGGTTTGGTTTTACTCCGACAGAATCTCTTTCTCCATCACTGTTGTAGTTTCAAGACTAGTAGAGAAGAGCGAATTACCTAAACTCGATTGCAAGAACCGTCGAAATGATGTTGAAACTAGAAGTATTTTGCCCTGAGTGTTCCATTCTTTAATCACATCATTTTACAAAGCTGTTAGTAAAACCATGAAATTAATTATCCACAAATGAAGCACAGCCGACTAATGTGCCCGCATCGGTGCACCAAGTATGTTCACGCGTTGAACGTATTTGGTGTTTCTAACACTTGAAGGATTGAGATCCGACATTTTCCCCCTTGTCTGACATTTTACAAAAGATATCAGAAGTGGTTGGCTCACCAGACAGAACATTGTAATCCAACAAGACGGAAAAGGTACCTATTTATGCTTTATGGACAAAATTGTATGGAGGTATCATGCGTGAGTGAGCCTCTGATTAGTAGACTAACAAGCAGTATGGTGGCAAACATCAAATCGGACCCGAAGTCTGTATTTGGTATTTTACATTAACTCGGAATAAGCGGGGCTTCAAGCTTTTGTGCACATACCGACCTAATTACATGCATGATTGGTGTCATTTTTATACACATTTATCTGACACAGGAAGTAACTACTGTGTACTAGTGCACCAGTATGTGTAGCGCCTAGTGGCTTGCGCTGCTTGTGGTTTGATTCACAACTAACTTGATTGTACACTCAAGGGAATGAGTCCAGAAAACTCATGAATGGCAGTATTTGTTCCACTGCCATCCCAGACTGGTTATTGAAAAGAAGGGCTGAGGTTAAAATCCTGTCTGTACGGAGTACAAGGAGACTCACCAAAAGAAGTTCAAAGGTGAAGATATAGTGAACTTGAGGAACCTAGATTGCGTAACAGAAGACAATGGTTGTGGCTGCATCCCAGTTCTCGATGATATCAGGTTGAGCACCTATGAACATAGTTCCAAATGTAAGAATAAATGCTAGTGCATTTTATGTATAACAGAAAAGTTGGATGAGCCACGAATTTTGTGACGGACCCAGGGAAGACAAATTAAAGCATAGGGTTAACTGATAAGAATGGTCGAAAACCATCTGAGATTAGATAATCCACCAGTGAGGAAACTTTCAACACGTTAGAAGGATACACTCGAGTCGACTTACCTACACCCAACTTACTCCGTTTTTATTTTTACTGACGGTTCACTGAGGGTGCGTTAATAATTCATCGGTGAAAGACGACCATATTTGTCACGGCATCATGACTTTACTTTAACGTTACTAACAACCCCGACAGTCCTCTTGCCGCGCTTAAATCCACACTCAACGACTGGTTGTTCGAAGGGATCTGTAACCAGAGGTGGTATCGCGCTTTTCATGAAGTCCGTTTATGAGCTACTTCCTCTCACCATCTGTAGATGGGGAGTGAAACTAACGTTAGGTTGGCGCAGCTTGTGAAAGCCAACAGCTACTTCATACACCAACTGGTTTGGTAGCCACTCTTTCTCCATTATGCACACATATCATGGCCATCAAGGTTGGGTGGGTGTTAATACGGTTTTGCCAATACACACCTATCCAAGTGCCTTGATGTTCCAGACCACCCCGACCACTGAATATCAAGGATAAGCGAAATACTCTCTTGGTCAAAGCGCAAAGTAACCTCCTGTTTCCTTGATGCGTTATCCACAGTTGACTATTTTATAGAGGCACAGATAAGCCAGAGAAGAGGAGTTTTGATATGGTTAACCCGAATTGTCTTTCAGGGCGTTTGAGCGCAGCCTTAATTGCTGGAACACCCTGTCACTGATATTTAACGTACAAAATGGAGGATAGAATTCAGCGGTACACGGAGTAATTGATTATGTTTCAATCACGTTGAATATCCTGCACATTGTTTATAATTTGTTGGCTAGCTCAGCACAAACAGTCGAAGTGAACATGTGTTCAGTAACACAATTTTCAATCCACTCAGTTGCAGAATGGCCCAAAACACGTTACTGCATGGTATTAGATCGCATCTTAGGCAGACAACCAGATTTCCATCGATTGTTGAGAGAGTAACGGTTGAGCCGATTACTCCTGAATTACGTAACTGATAACAGCACCGTTGCCTTTCCTTTGAATGTGTGAATGAGAACACGAATGAGTGAAGGATGGCGTGCCTTTTGCAATTTCCAGTCGTCAGAGCTCCATTTGCTAACGTTTCTGTTAGTGACATAACCCAGTTTTGCCATTGCCAGATTATATATGGATTCCTTTCGTTTGATCTTTGACTCATGTTATTGTTCTTTCAGAATAAAATAGAACCCATTGTGGAGCGCATTTGTTTGGCATTGGAATCGCGCGATTTTCTCACACATGTGGAGTTTTGTAAGTATCATTTATCACTTACAGGGTCCTTACGTTTTAATTCATTGTATAATACAGTAGTTCCATCAAAGTAGGTTAGCTGAAGTAGTTAACCTAAAGTCCAAATTATTGTTATTGCTACACTTTCAGCAGAAAACGACGGATTCGGTTTCACACGCAAATGGCACGCAGGGAAGTCGCAATAAATTATGCTAAGTAAATAATAAAAGAAAGGTCCTGAAGAAAAGACATTTTGTGAACAAACCCATATGAATATGTGGACATAGATGTAGAGGAATTGAGGGTAAGCAGATGAGATAAATCAAACGAAATTCTAAAGATATTTGAAAACTTGAAAGTGATGAAAATGAACTAAGGATATGCACTGAAGTTACCGCCACAGATGTATAAATGCTCTAATAGGTAAGAACTAAGCTTGTAATCTTGAACCATGATATGAAAGGAAATTACCTGGGAACAAGACGTCGTAAAAGACCTGATGATGACAGTATGACAAGTGAATCTTAGAACATTCGTTAAGCATCAATCACATGAAGAGAACACATTTAATCGTCTGTTCGTAACACCTGAGTATCTTGGAAGCTGACAGTGATAACAGACTTCATTTCTCATTCCAGGTGAACCGGAATGATTAAAAGAATGATCGATAATCCAAACTTGTGAAAAGTAAAGTGCTGTCAAAATTATTAGTAGTCCATCACGAGACTTATCACACCGCAATTACCTGAAAATTCTTCTGGGCGATCACCGCAGCAATGGACGGAAAAATAGGTTTCTGCGGCGGGATTAATCACTGTTGTGTGGCATTGAAGCCGTCATTTCAATAGTTGTTCACGTCTCTCTTGGTTGTTGGTAGGTCAAAGCAGTTTCAAGGTCTGTATGCAAAGTTTGTGTATCGGAACAGCTAGTCACTTTGGTCAGACTTTTCTGTTAGCAAAAATGGAGGATAAAAATAGACGCCTGCTCTCAAACGCCATATCATTTACCTTCATTGGCGGAGATACTTCCTTTAAACGGATATGCGGCTCACAGAGATAACAGCAAATTGCGATGGACACTTGTTGGTTTAAGTTGAATTTAAGAACGGTTTGAAAACAAGTAACCTGTATGGTTGTAGGAAATTAATGAGTGCTCTGCCCGTTGGAAGGGGGTGGGCACTCTCAAGTAATTTTTTGCGGTTGAACACATTAAGGTAATCAGATAATCAATGGGAAACCGCCTTCCAGCTTGTACTTAGGAACAATAAACTTAAACATATGATATAGAGCAACCCTGAAGGACAATAGGAGAGTTTAGGCCAATCCAGATCTGTAATCTCGCACACGTGTAACATTGATAATGTTACAAATTTTCGACGCCATGATTTTTGTGTGAACTCAGTTAAAAAGAAGGTAAGATCTCTGGATATTGGTACCATGCTAACGGTTCTTAACAGCTGTGCGCTTGATGATGCATCATGTAAATAAGTGTGTGAAAAGTGAAACGTAAACAACCGCATAGCATCTGAGCGTTTTTAGAGGTGGTCTATACAGTTCCTTTGAATTTACACATTTAAAACATTTAGTTTCTTTTAACCACTTCAGAGCAGAAAAAACGTGTTACGATGAGTTAACATTTCGTTTTTTGGTATCGGTCACAAACGTAGAACATGCCAGTTACATACGTCATACAAATAAAGGCAAACAGAGAATAGACACGCCTACAAACGCACCAAGTATTAGGCAATCAAGACCTGATAGCTTGCCTCGATCACTCTTGTGCGCATAACATCGACTGGTAAGTTTGGATGAGCATCGCCTGGCAAGAAGCCAGTAATTTCCGGATTCAATTGCGCAACAGTATCTTAGATGTGTTTACTGGATCAACTTGATGACCAGTTGTCAGGAGTTGTTTAGCTATCGATGACGCTGGATTTTGAGCAGACAATTCACCAAGTTGAGGTTAGTGCATCATCAGTTGTTTTAATCATTTCGGGATGTCTTCGACCACTCGTTGTTGTGGTTGTCAATCTGTTTTGCTTGTGGAAAAGTCACTTCAACTGGAAGTCAATTTGTGTGATTCTGTCAGAACTGTGATATAAGTATTCTACTCGAAAACCTCAAATTTCTTGTTTTACTGTGCACAGAAAATATATTTTCATTTTAAAAGATTCACATGCACACAAATAGGCAGAGTTGCTATGAATAGTTCGTTAAGCTCAACACTAGCGGACATCTCATTAGTGAATGAGCCGTAAGTCCCGGATTATATAGCCAAATCATTATACAGACGATGTGTCGATTATATATTTTTTGGTTTGTTGGAATCAGTTCGATCCTGACTGAGTACCTCAGTTAATCAGGTGACCCGAGAAGGCACTGTCTACTTTCGGTGAACTAGTAAGCACTCAGTAGTAAATTTGGTCTATTATTACTTAGTTTCTGACCACAGAGATTCCTCAGGTAGATGAGCCGGTTACAAATCTAGTGGTACTTGAATGGAGCTAGATGAAAGTGACCGCCTGTATATATGAAGTTGCCAGGTCCTGAACCGAGCGCGAATCCGCAGAGCATGGTCGAATGGTCACGGTGATTTTAGGTGGTAATCCACCTTCAAGTCTTGTTCGACACAGCCTTTGCATTCTTCTGTGATGAACAGCACTTTCGAGTTTCGTTGGCTCTTTTCTATCCAAGTGTAACAAGTTCACTGAGCTTGAGGTGGGCTTATTTTCATCTTTCAAAAAATCGAAATCTTCCTTCAGTAACTGCTTCAAAACGTTCCATGATTTCCTCGCACCACCTGTGATTTTGAGGGAGCAGGAACAATACTCCTCATAATAATATATAATATGATGTGTATAATGATATAATCATATAATAACAGTGTATAATATAACTTGCAGAGGACTAGTGCCTCATCTCACGTTCATACACTCTAATTGTTCAACCTGGGTCAGTTTAAACAAAGCAGTGATTTTCTGTGGTTCAGATCAATAATCCTTACAAAAGTCTAGTTAGTGGACAGCGTCGGAATCCTTGACCGCCGTACTTTTTTGAACAATAAAACATGTGGAATCAACGTGATTCCAAAAGTCCATTTATAAGAGGCGTGGTAAGGGTTTCCATACTTATCACGAGTTTATTGAATCATCAGTATAAACCGTTATGCTCTACATATAAGACCTGTGGTGTGTATGTGCATATGTAATCTTGCCGAATGATTGATCCGCATGCTTTCATGCGCCGGCATGCATGGTGCTTCCTAAGTGTGATACGCGATGAGCGTGAAAAGTGAATGGACCTCACAATCGGTGCCTACGACAAAACTTTTAGTTAGCCAAGCTATCTTAATCGCTTGCATTACGCTGTAGATTGAGGTCGGCACGAATCAAATAGGGCTCACAAACAATTGCGGTTTTCTTATTTGCGTAGACTTCTCAATCAGTCTATTCGAAGGGAAGCTCTAGACCCAAATATTGTCTTTGCTAAATCTTACCAATAGTGTTGTTCACAGGTGCAATTTATACCGACCAGTCAGAGTGTCTGTATGTGATGAGTACGTCGTGCCTAGTGTAAGTTCAGTGGCACAGTAGTCAACACAGTTGTATCACGAAATCATGGCTGCAGCTTATATTCCAGTCGTGGCAGAGATATGCACTACTGATGAACACCCACGAAAGCAGATTTCAAGTCCAACGCTTATTCTAGAATGTGGTTGGCCGAAATGTCCATGGGAGTAGAAAAGCTGCCGTCTGTTACGAGTGATGTCTGATTTCTACGGACGTAAGTTTGTTTCTGCTTGTCAGTAAGGAGTTATATGTGATCAGGTATTTTAGTAGCTAGTGATGTCTTCCAATGAGATTATAGCGCAAAATTCGCTTGGAGTTAACCAGAAAACCTAACTACAAGAATGAAATCATTTTTGGAAAGCTTCTATAAGATTCCTGTTCCAGGTCAAATTTGAACTTACGTAGCCTCGGAACGGAAATAACAACATACTGCTGAGTTTTGCCGCCAGTAGACAAACTGGTTCTTGCTGCTTTTTCTCTGGAGTGCATTATCTGAAGAATAAAAAGTGTGAGTCTCTGAGATCACCTAGCCCGGTGTTAAATGTTCTTTCATCACTGATGGCGTGTGCTACATATGCACTTGGATAAAGGCTGATTCAGCTTGCACGAGTTTCAGTCAAATTTGTAGATTAAGGTTTCTTTTGAAACGACCAATAGTGTCACATCATTTATGAGACATTTTTTCCATAATTCTGGGAAAAACATTTTGCAAGGTCTTAATGCACGAGTGAATGCGACAGTTTAAGACTTGACTCGACGAAACAGTGACTGACAGAAAACCTTGTGACACTTTCTTGCCTATTCATTTTGCGTGAGCTGTCTCGGAAATTGGGGTGTCTGCAGAAACTACGTATGAACCTACAAGTACAGTCTACCACACATGAGTTGCAAAATATGAATTAATTAAACGTTAAAGTCATTAGCAGTACGGTTTAATAAACCAAGCTTCTGTCTTATAAATGTTTGAGGTTCATATTCATTAAGGATTATGCTTAAAAAGGTTGGCTTTTCGTATGTAGCGTACACCGTGAATATATAACCCGCAAACGACAACAGACGTTATTAGATCACTCTAATTACGTTCTCTTCTCTCACAGATTAGACAGTGAGATGGTTGTCCATTGAAATAGTGCTTTGCCAGTAGATGAAAGTAAGCGCCGAAAATTTAATTTAGGTTTCAGTAAAGATGGGTGGCTTTCAGTGATGGATATATTGATGTCATTTGAGACAGGTTAACCTGTCTAATGTCAATAAATGTAGCAGAGTTTCCTTAGCATTCATCGTATTTTTTTTTACCCGTCACACATTCAACAGCCTCTCCCTAAGCAAAGCGATTTTTTTGTTCCTCTTGGGCTGTTTGGTACACACGACAACCAGGCTATTGTCTACCAAATAACAATTACAACGAAAAATTGTATGCAGTAATTTTGTTCAGACTGCAGATGATTTCCAGCTAACAGTACTTTTCAAGACATGGGTTTTTAATACAGTTTCCAGTTAAGGGCAGTTTTAGACTATGGAAATATTCCCAAAACAGTTCTTAGACTGTAGTTAACCTGTTCCCTCAGATGTGAGTACTTCATATAAGGATGATTTCTGACATAAACTGAAAAGCTGTGATCAGTTTAACTCCCAACCCAGAATGTTCGTTCAGGCGAATCTCTTAGTGGGGTTTCACGAAGTTCACCTTATTGTGATGTGGAAGTTACAAAGGATTGGACCAGCAACCAGCTTCAAACAAACAAACACGTTTAAATGCAATTTTAATTCAAATGTAGAACACCTAACGTAACAGTTTTATCGCCAGATTTTCAGGTGTCATAAAGTATAAGCGCAAATAAAATTCAATCTTTATCTCAGTAGGACAGGACGATAAAGCCTCATTATGCATTGCACGTTGACATTCTCAAGTATGCGTTCAGCTGGATTGCTTATTAGTTCAAGCAAGATTGAGGCATCGTGACTTGTCGAAACAATTAAAATGAATTCGAACTCGCTGGGTTTTACGATCCTAATTCGTAGCCATTTAACCCTATGAGATTCAGTTACCACTGAGATTAGTCACGTTTATTCCTACCATGTGACAGATCACACCTATCCTATCTAATTCAGTATGAGTTTGGGCGACTTCCAGGTTTGTCACCCGCTAACTCGGTGGTTTCTAACCTCTTGGCCACATGACCTTATTTGTCAATTGCATGGTGAAAATGAAAATTACGCGAATACTAATCTTAGTTTTTATTGGTTGTACGGTTTCACAGAGTCAGGTGCATTCATTTGACTTGAACAAAGAAGAGGTGTGTGTTGTAGCTTCAGCTCGCAAGTACGATCAGACCTGACGCATGCCACATCTACGTTTGGTGGGTCATTTTAGAATATACGACAATATATCGACCTTGTTTCACTCAACTCTGGCGTGATATTTGTTAAGCTGAAATGGGAGGTCAGGAGTCCGCTTGGAGTATGTTTTGCAGAGCAGAAATGACATTATCGGATTTCACTGTTCTGTAAAATTACATCTGAGAAACCGCTGCCAGGTCCAAGATTTTGGGCTGCCTCTGCATATAAATAAGTTCTTATTAATAGAACTAAAAAGGTCCACTTCAACCTTCTACAATGTACAGCTGGAAGAGGTTATTTCGTGGTTTTCTGATAATCGGGACTAAGGCAAGAAAACAACTTAATCCTCAAGCCAATCTACGCCGAGCTTTTGCTGGTGATGTGAAACCATGAGTTGACAAACTTTTAGGAAATAGTCATTTCTAGGTTGTTTCTCAATAAAGTAAGGATTCAAGTGCTTGTATTGCCAATTTGTTTAATGTGAAGGGAAATTCCGCTGAATAGTGGAGTCGCAAACTTAAAATGTTAGATACCACTGGGAAGCCTGAACAATCATTAGCAGGAATCGTACTTGAAATTGCTAATCTTGGATCGGTAATGCTGGTCAGGATTGCTTAACCAATTGAAGAACTGTTTCGAACTTTCATGGGCTCTTGAGTATCCTTATGCTATAGCTATGTTAATCGTGTGCTTTCTTAAACGGAGTATCCGAATGGTCGCTTTATTTTGTCACTGATCTTGGCGTTTTATCCATCGTGTCGTTTTTTTGAAATCATTCATTTGCGTGTTCACGAGTCGTTGCGACAAAAGCAATGCTACAAAATACATGACAACAACATCCCCGTATACCTCTTTGCACAGCTTCATCCACCGCAAGTTAGTTATTCCATTCATTTCGGTTCACAGTCTATCTTGTTTGCTTAGTGCAAACCGCGGAGCGGGTTCGGAACCTCTTTCGTTCCCACACGAACAGTCTGACCACCGTGGTCGGTTCTTCCATCCTTCACACGCAGCATAACGAATTACGGATGCGATACGCCATAAGTCTACTGGCCAGTCTGACCATCGAGGATCACAGTTCGCACAGTCATTCCCATATCAGATTGTTCACCTCTCACGAAGACATATCGTATCACACAGCACGCTATTTATCGGAACTTTTCTACGCCTCGTTGGAGCAACGCTTGATTGGTGCAATCCCGTTGTTTCCGGTTTATCGGGGCTGCGGAGCTGCCCGAAGCTTGTCGAAGTCTGAACCGTCCGGCAATCCCACATCCCTCGATGCGATCGCCAAAGCTTTATTATCTTGGGTAAATTCATCAAACTGTATGTTTTGCACAACTGGCGGACGTAACCACTGTTTTCGCCGTTACCGCGCGTTACACTTCTGCACCTACTGTTAATTCTAAATTCCCCTAAGTAGTGATGCGTTTGAATCAGAATTTTTGAGATTCATAATGAACTTAACTCTTCATGCGTTTCCCCAAATTGTTCTGAGAATAACACCTCGCTCAGTTGGTCGAAGTATTACCTAGATAAGTTTTCAAAGAATGATAAGATACGTTTTTTGTGACAATTGTGCGGGTTTATGGAGCATTACCTGCTTGTAGCAGGACCACCTATCGGTTTCAGGGCACTTGGAGTAATTGCGAATTGCAAGTTGTCTTCTAATTTTCCATTATTCGTTGACATTAGTTTTTGAATATACGCTTTCGGCACACCAATACCATCAAAGTTGACTCATGGGCTTATTCATTGCGACATCACTTTATATTTAATTATTGTACATCATATTCCTTCACATACCGGAAGTTCGATTGGAATGCAGTTTGGAAAGGTGGTCAGTCATCTTACCAACTGTTGTTATTCCATTGTCAAGCTACTCATTCTTTCACGTCCGAACTTCTCTTTGCCCGAAACGTGAATTGCTTTTCGTCGTTCCAAATAACCTTTTCTCTTTGGAACTATCTCTCCTCTGGCTTCCAACTTTCGTTTTGTAAGGTAGGACAGTCCGGGGATGAGATCGACGGACAGTGGTAAACAAAATCCGGGAAACTTTTACGAAGAACGAACATTATAACATGACTCATTATGGCTAATCCCCTCACCTTGGTTCAAGCCCGTCAGCTGAATAAAACAAGCGAGCAACATCTAGCCGTGATTCTTCAGATAATTGCAACGTTCGTGTACAAGCTTTACCTATCATATAAGCGTGCGAGTATACGTATCTGCGGGTGTGAATTAGTACACGTTAAAGAACATTATCCTTTGCTTGCTTTTTAGTTAGGAAAGTGTAGTGTTATCGTGTAATAATCAGCCAGAAAAACCCAATTTGCCTACTTTCTCACAAATTGGGTCGACCGAAAGTAAACTGTTCGCAAAAATCAACCCCTCTTCAAAGTCATATATGACAGATAGACTGTATGGACGTGTTGTTCTTCGAATAGAATACCGATTTGTTCCAAAAATCCGCTTGAATTCTACACATCTTTTACACATTCCTAACTAACTGCTGTAAACCATATTCGCTTTTCTCGGTGTTTACGTTAAATCGAGAATTTTCGATATTCCGGTAGCACGACTTCCTAAAGGTTTTACAGCCTCAAAAGTATATTTTTCAAAAGTTGAACATAGCAACTTACGAACACATTTTCAGCTTTGATTCGTACGCAGTGTATTGTGGACCAGGAAGCCACTTTTTCTGATGGTAGTTTACGAAATGGCGATTCATAGCTAGAGTAAAACAAATATGCGAACGAAACAAATAAACAAACGAATGAATGGACATTCACAAAGGAGAGCCAGTCTTACTGACAAAGATTTTCCACTAAGTGAAGCATTTCTATTCCCCAGAACCGTTATAGCCTATGACGCACACGTTTGCGCACTCCAGCATCTGTCAGGCAGTATTTCTCCTGTACGTCATCGACTGGCCGCCTCGCGATCTGTTACAACTGCCAGTAGCCATAATAAAAGATGTAAAATGCAACAGATGCTCCGTTGATATACGAGGTACGTGATGCAACCAGCGTGGGCACTGTTTTCTTTTTCTTATGTAAACTTGACGATTTCTATTATACACTTTTGTGGACTGTAGCGGTGGTTACATAACCAACTCATTTGATACTTATTAGATTGCGAGATACCGGAACTAAAGCGCCAAGGCGTTAGCTGCACCGTCTGCCCTAATAGACGAAGTCTCTGATTTGTAGAAAAAGCGAGCATAAACAAGCGTCATAAACCCGTCATTTGATAGACGATTGACGATAAATCACAAAGGTCTTCACGTTTCTAGTAGCAACAACAATGTCACAAACTGATGATACAATACTATGTGGGAAGGTGGAGCGGTTAACACTTTTGAAAAGCAATAGAAAAACAGGGTCAGGGGTAACCCGATTTTGTAAAAGTACTGTACGTTGTAAAACAAAAATTGCATACCGTACAGACCAGCCGTATCAGCCAACTAGTTTAGCATAACCTGCATGTCTTCTGCTTAGAAACTTATTGGAGCAGCGTCGTCCGCCTGCCCAATATCGGTTAGATTACCATCTGGCCGAAGCTTCAATGACAAATCCATGAACTCCTGGGTATTTTTTCACGGATAACGTTCATCACGCACTTGGATAAAATTAAAGTTTGTATGCCTCTGAAGGGTGCCAACTGAACTGTAGTACATTCGGGACAGTTGTCCTTAGGTGCAAACTCTGTACTCACATCCGGTATCCGACGCGCTCAACAGAGTGGCATAGCTCACTGAGTCTCTTTTAAGCCGGTGGCAGTCTCAGCGAGCCTGTTTGGCAATTGAGTACAAAGCAGCATTTTCGGCCAAAAAATCCCACGGCTGTTACCACGGAGAGAGTAGCTGATGCTTAAGTGTTTGTCGCAAATTGAAGGTATAATCGGTACGTCCACACCCAGGTGGAAACAGCCCTGTTCTTCCAGGCATTTAGTTCTTTGGATATTTTATAAGCCGCCGATTCATGAAACCTGCCGGTATTTTCTAATGTGATAGAGACAAGGCTAATATGCCTCTAGGTCCCCCGTTAGCTGACGTTTTCATGAGTAAACTAGAGACTAACCAATTGGGTGCGGTCATCGAACAATTTACACTTTACAAACGTCATGCTGATGATATTTTTTGCGTCATCAACGAGAATGCTAACATGGACAGAGTTATGACAGCTTTTAACTCCGCTTATAACAGTGTTAAATTCACCAAGGAGTCAGAGAACAATGGTGAAATAAATTTTCTGGATGTCGGTATAGTGAGAAGGGAAGATGGTTCAATCCGACGAACGGTGTACGGAAAACAGACTTGGGGTGCCCAGTACATTCACTTCGACAGTTTCGTTCCGCTAAATCAAAAGCGAAACCTCATAAGATGCCTGACGGGTAGGGCGTTGAAGATCTGCACCTCTGACACTTTGCAAGCTGAGCTAGACTTTCTAAAGGAAGTGTTCATGCAGAATGGATACCCAATGCGTTTCATTCAGAAGGCGATGCAGGCGGTAGAGTTGAAACTTCAGGCACCCTCTATGAATAAGAAACTTGCGTTTATTAGTCTACCTTTCAAGGGAGATCCCATGGCCGAAATTATCTCCAGAAAGCTAAGAAAGTCAGTCGAAACAACCTACCTCGCCGCTCAATTGTGTTTCCGTTTCCGTTCAACACCCGTTATCATGTCACAACTCAAAGACAAACTTCCATGTTTTACAACCAATTATTGTGTGTACTCATTTGTTTGCTCGTGTTGAGCATCATATATTGGTCGTACTACAAGGCGATTGTCGGACAAAGTGCGTGAACACCACCCTGCGTGGTTGAACAGTGGCGTGATTAAAACGGTTTCAAGCGCGATTGTTGCTCACTTGACCGACTCCAACCATTCTGTCAGCAAGAAAGATGCCTTTCGGATCGTCTACCGAGTGCCAAGGAATCGATCAAAAATGGTGATTTCGAATGTTGACCGTTGCCGAGGCCATCAGCATCCGATTGCGCAACCCTGACCTCTGCGCTCAGAAAATGTTCGTGCGGACACTTAACCTCCCCCACAATCAATCAAGCCCATGATTTGGAACAGTGATCACGTAACTGAAAACAAACACGTCGTCCTTAACCTATATTGACCGTTTTTCTAACTCACACTAGTCACTGTTTTCATATTTATTGTGTTGTAATTAGCCTGATGATCAAACACAGAAAATAAGTCTTGTTCGCTTCTTTGTCGTTCACATGACTTCAATGGGTATTTTCGACCGAATTTACTGTGTTAATTCAATAGGTGTTCACTCTCGCCGTTGCTACAGTGTTTCAGTGGAACAGAGTTTGTTGCAAAATGCCTGCGTTATGGTTGACGTACTTGTCAAGTGCTCGTGCGACTCACCCCACTGCTCTGATACGGGGAGCTTCGCTGTCCGTGCGTAGGATGTTAGCATCGGATGGTTGATTTGGACGTGAGATGGAAAGAACGCTGAACTTCTACGCATGCGCACTCGTTTTTCCTTATTGACTGCAAGGGGTATCTTTATTGATTAGCATATTGTTCTACTAACCAATTTTTACATGGTACCGCCATTCCTGCCATTGACCAGCTTGTCTGTTTTCGCAGACAGCTAAAGTTTGGAGAGTGTGATGACAATAACTTCATAACACTCACGCTGTGACAACTCTGGGAAGTGACAACGAACTTTTCGGATAGTTTGTGGTGCTTCTACCGGTCTACTCTGTAATCCGATTTTTGGAAGCGGATCACGCCAGAGATGGACTTTTCTGGACCGCAACCTGGATCTCCTCTACGGGACTTGGCTGTATCACCCTTTCTCTGCATTCGTTTCGTTAGTTTTGCGATTTGTTCTTCAAATGAGAATATCATGTTGACGAAGACGAAGCTCTTGAGACACCCTTGATCAGGGCGAGTCAAAAATGATATGTGGAATCGGCATTATTTGGTCCTATATGTCAACGTAAATACAGTTTTATGAAACGACTTAAACGTCTGCACAAAGATGAGTCATGAATTAGCCTTTTGACATAGTTGGCCATTCTGACCTAAAGATATTAATAGTGATTCTGCCTATTTTAAGTTCTTGTAGTTCGAATCATTGACACTGCCATCAAGATAGACCAATCCATTCTTTCTAATCGGTATTTTTGAATGCGTGGTTGTATTGCCCAGTTCAAATGTGCTTGCAATCGTGTAATGATATGATATATACCAGTGGCACACCAGTGCCGTTTTTCTCTCCGCGCGGTGTACACCTACTACAGATTTCTGAAATGAGAACTCGATTGCGTGCGCAGTTCGGCTATCAACATACATAGTTCAACCTGTATCTGATGATAAAGGTTTCGGCAGCACGCCAAACGGTATAACGACGAACGATTAGTGGAGTTTTCTCAGATAAAGTGAACATTGTGATTCCGAGTGGCTCAGAATATAGTGAGCTGCACAGGGCTTGGAACTTAGTAGAGGGCATAGCACAACCGGATTCATCTATTCGTATTAATGAGTAACAGCAGGCATGATACTTAGTAGGACTTGCGGTAATTTTTTTGAGAGATCAAGGGTTTTATTTACGAGACCATGAGAGTGCTTCCATTGAGCAGTGTAAGATACATATGGCCAACCCTTTCTCCAGAAGATATATGAACGTAATGTCGAGACGAACATAATATAATCAGCGACGGAATCTCAAGCTGGGACGTTTTCATTGGTTAACCCATTGTGCAGCTGTATTGGTGTAGCAATCTCAGGATTCAATCATTTACTTTTCGAGACTTTTGCTCAGCTTAGTAACTACATTCATCGCATTTAACTCACGCAAAAGAGCAACTCGCTTGTCAGTACCTAGGCTTTGATGACAACAAAATCATCATCACTCAGAAATAGGATGGTATCAGTAGTTTGGGTTGATACTTAAATGTCATACAACCACGAAGAACAGAGTGAGACTTAGTTGAGAAATAAGGATAATAAGGGTGGGGACCTGACTACTGAAACCAACAATGACCGTACTCAAACAATCAACTTCAAAGTGCCTACACCTCGCAGATGGGCAACTGAGCAGCACGTGAAAATAGGATGCCATCAGCTCCCTTACGGTTTTCACCGCCCGACGTCACTGAGTGCACTCAGTTAACAGACAGCTCAGCAACGTTCGCTTGGATGCGCACAATTGGCTATCACTTCATTTATCTTCTCTTGTCATCGGCTATCTAAACAACGTAGACGCTAACCTAAGAGAGGAACCCCTTGGTGGCTAACCCTTTGGTAATTGACATTCTTCTACTCCAGATCATCGCCTGTTCACCACGCACCCCGGGGCATCGGAAAAATATGTTGAGTGAGACAAATGGCTAGCTGGTCTGTTTTGCACATTACCCGACCATCTAAGTGCATGCGCAGTTGAAGAATGAACGGAGGAGCTCGGTTGAAACTCACCCCCTAACCACATTGTCGCTTGCCCGTTATTGCAACTGGTTGCAAGCGTCCGAACTCAGATCTGGATGTTCAAATATGCCTGCTACTCTAAGCGGTCAAGTTTCGTAGCCGTGAAGTAAGAAGACCCTTAAAGTCGTCTTATACGCGCAACCCTCAAGCTTGAGAGATACAACTCTCTGCAGCAGTAGATGCACTAGACTGGCTTCTTTTTCATTCCCTTCATCTATGCTGTTCTGGATGCAACTTTATAATTACTAAAACTGGCCTACATGCTCCATGACTTCATTATCCAACGCCAAATATACGCAAACATGGCAGTTTTACGAAAGCACTTTGTACTTTGAATTTACAAAGCGCGTTTTGAAATACTCCTCAGAGCGTAGATTGGTATCTAGAATGATTTGTGCATTGCCAGAACTCCAGCCACGACTAAATTAACTCCCATCTAGCTATTAGGATGCAGCTATTGAGACGACCCTTACGACAGGGCTCAAAGATGTTGACGCCTGCAAACATGTTTTCAGTGATCACCCACGGATGGCTTCGGACTCGTTAGGTCTCATCAATGAAGTCGAACTCGTGATTCATGACTAAGTGTTAGAATTACACGCCATCACATAATGGCAGTCCAGCTGTCCACCGTTTCATTTGTGATTATTAGGATCAACCACTTGCACAAAACATTTTAAACTCTTTCTGGAGTTGTAATGAACGCTAACAAATTTGCAAGCCAACCACAAACGGTTGATGGAATTCAGTCTGTGACAGAAAAAATTGAAGCAGCTAAGAATAACATTAAAACTTATAGTCCAAATGTTGTCGCGCTGTTAAAAAGCTGAAATACGCCGTAGCTTTCATACTGCTAACCTGAAGACCGTTCATTTGATCTAGAATCATCCGTTTGTTTCTAATAGTTGCTATTTGCCTGTGCTAACTTCTATGACTGTGTATATGTGTATGTATGTATGTCTTTCCACCCACCTACTAAACGCTTGCATTTGAGATCCAATTGAGATTTATTGACTCAAACGTACTAACCTCCAAACCCACCTAGTTCGGTAGAACTAACTCAATTTAGCCGTATCCGCTGCTTTGCCATGTGAGCGTAGGCATTGCCAACGGCTTTCGTTACTCATCTCTGGTCATATTAGTAAGGCAGGTCGTAGTTACTATCCAATAATATTGGAACTCAGTACTGTTCCGGTTAATGTTAAAAGAGCATGCTGAGATTACCGCGAAGATGGGACTGTATGACACGTTCACCGAAGGTAGATGCTTTGGTCCAATGTTCCATTGGTAAATGTATGTCACTATTTCATTTTCTGTTATTTTTGACCTTTTATGGGTCGTATTCGTATGCGACACGTAGCATGGCTGGCTGACCTTGTCGGACGAATCGGACAGAGAACAAAGCCTTTCACCTCATAACCATTACAAAGCAAATACACGGAAATAATATGATATTCACTTTTAATCGGGCAAACTAGTATTCAGGACGGATTGTTTTAGTTGATCAGTATTCCGACATTCAAGCAGGAATATGGTAAACCATAAAGACCGCATATCATGTTCACTCTCTAGAACACGATCGAAACCTGCGCAAACCATTTCAATTGAGCATCAAGGATTTTCCATTATTGATGATTAATTGCCGTAAATATGGCCAATCAATTTAATGTGCAGTGTTCCAACTAACTCTTTCTTTGCGATTCCAATGTTCGAAATCCCATGGACACGTCTCAACTGTCGGAACCCTTATCGCTATTGACAGGCCTTCGGCAGGCTGCCCGTATCCGACTGCTTCTCATTTGAACACGTTGCGGCCTTGCGTCGATCCTCCCGAACGTGTACGTCGTGCAAGCAGCCCATTGTGCATCAGCCGGTGATTGTGGAAGCACAAGTGACTAGCCTGTTGATCCGTTGGATCACAGAGCTCACTGTGACTGAACAAACTAAAGCTTTGGTGCCCTACACCTCCTCTGGTGCATCATTGATCGATAGGGTGTTGAAATCCTTGTTAGTCTCGCTGACTACACATGGAACCATTGGTCGCTTGAGTAGATCTCATTGTTGTGAAGCTGGAGTGATTCGAAAGGCTATCGTCCCGAGCTTCTTGCGTTTGTGCACTTTTTTGGCAAACCATGTGACTGGGCAAAACATCTCTGTGGAACATTACACTACTCCCAGAAGTCCCCTGGGTCCGAAAGACTTCTCCAAAGTAAGTTCGACAGGTTTTTTGGGTATACGTTATCACTTTTCCGTTTTATATTTGCTAGTTAGTCAGATGCGTAGTGTTAAGAGTATAAATTATCATTATTATTATATGATTTCTTATAAGCAGTCAACTTACATTGTGATCAAATTCCATAGTTCCGAAGAACCTTTCCGCTTCCGTCAAATTGCTGTTGTCTGAAATGCCGTGGACCGATTGTTATGCTTGCAGGTGTAGCCCTGAAAGGCACCGCCGCTCCGGTCGCCGTAAGTGGCTAAAACTGGTGTATTCAATCCATGATTGACACCGATGTGTATAGTTCCAGTCAAGTGACATTTTGCCACTTCAGTGTTGTAACCTTGCGTTGTTGTGCCTCCCCATACTCATGGACAGCAGCGCATTAGTAGCCGACATTGATACCTGACCACCATACAGCTACACAAGGGTGATTAAATTCTAGTTTATAGGTGGACAAGGGATAGGCAAGAAAGGGACCGAGTTTCCCAGCCTCCTCTTTATAAAATCACGCGTTCAACATCAAACTGCCTACAACTTTTAACCAAACAGACGGGTTGTAAGTTACAACCATGGGGCAGCGGTAAGCCAGCTTCCTTGCGGCTTTCGCTATGTCACTGACAACTCAGTCAAATAACAGTGACATCCATGTCGTTGAACCCAATAAAGCACCATATGATGTTTCCGGGCAAAGACTAGGTTTCCAGTCCGGAAAGCGAACACGACCTGCTGCTTCTGAATCGCTACTGGGTCAAGTTCACTTACTCAAAATTAAAAACTGCGTACAGTTAGCTAGTCCGGCACTGTAGTGAGAAAGTCAGTGCGTCGCTTACTACGCTGTCCACTGTTTACCGAACTCCCAGCTCGTTGGCATGAGGCGTGAAATGGTCAGTGGGTGATTTTTCGAGCCGGGGGATCGGTAGGCTTCAGTGCGTGATAAGCGATGCATTTATCTTCTCAACACATTGTATACCTAACGGACTGTACACACTTAAATTTGGAGTATGCGAATTTGATAGATCATCAAGTCCAACAGGCCGTTTTCCAACGTCCTGACTGCTTACCAGCTGTTGCTTGTCGTTGTGTGCAATTGAACGTATTTACACCGGATGTTCTAGTTACTCTGTTTAATTCCCAGGTGGCATTTTGCTCTGTTTTTTTCCAAAATACTTATACCCTACCGTTTTGCATGCAAGTTTGAGGTTGAATGAACGCAGATGCTGCTCCCGCTTTCTTAAACCTTCTGGTTCATTTGTTTGAGACGGTGTACACTCAATGTCGTTTTCAGAATGAACTAATGATAACGAATTCCGTTCCAATTCCAGTCACCGGATGACACTAACCCCCAAATGGTATCGTATGAAATGCACCAGGCCGTCCAAGGACTGATGCAGTATTTGACTCTGATCTTGGAAACGCTTGGCCTGCATTCCATGACAGCAGCCGATTTTGGGTCCGTTTTGACGCTGTTTCGATTTGAGACAGCAAGAGTGTACGGCCAAAACCTTTTGAAGGTAAAAATAAACTTGCGCATTTTGATTCTAGTGAATAGCGGATAAGGAGGGAAAGAACATCGAGAGTGATACACATGTTGGATTTAATTCTCAATGGCAGCAAAATGTCTCCTTGACCACCAAGATTTTGTCAGTCAGACAGAGTGTTTTCAGATCATAGAAAGCTAAACCTGGGGTGTGGCGTGTATGGTAAACGCGGTAGACAACTGATACTCCTACAATAGATCTGCCACTATATTCAGGCGGAGTCGGAAGTCAGTTCACACTGCTATTCAGTTGGTCGACTGTTGATATGGGGGTAACGTCTGGGCTTCGGATCAGTTCAGTGGTCGATTTTTGACATTGTGAATGCTAATCTCCCAAGGATACTTCCAGACGCTTCGTTTTGGCAAACAATTTGTTCGCGTCAGTCGAATACTTATTTCACCCGTATAAATACAATTTGGTTCGATCATCTCGAGCTAAATTCAGGGGCATCTGTAAACGGTCAATTGCATCGTTCGATCTCTTTGAAACCTTTGGGCCACCCTTGTATACATAAGCGCATTTGTCTCCTTGCGGAAATTCTTTCTTCATGCATAATCTAACGGCTTAGTTTCTCGTGACTTCATAAAACTCACAAACTCTACGGTTTGATGGCGATCCAACTGTTTCACCTAACATGTGTGTTTTACCCATTGATCGATCTTCTTGTGAATAGCGCTTCATTCGGTAGCCCGCGTCACTTCCATGGACGACGGGGCTTCGACACCATGAATATAGCAGCATATATTTCAATGTTCATTTTTGGACTTACACCCCTCCTTGATAAGTTTAGTTCCCGCTGATATGAGTCGAAAAACCCATCAAATGGTCCCTTGGCCCTACGTGTAAACTCTACGTAAGACAAGCATGTTAGTTTGAGCGCAAAACTTAATGACAGTGACACCGGGCCGTAACTGGTGCGAACTTCGTGTGAGTTTTATTATGACCGTGGAGGTGTATCTGGAGTGAATAACTTACAGTTTTAATAATTTTCCCTAGACATTTCATTTACGCGATAAGTCTGCATGTCTATTTCCTGCTATGCCGAGTTTTATTATGACCATATCTAGTACCTTGTCAATAGATGCAGGTTTTCTTCCATTATTAGGGTTGGTAATAAGATTGAGAATTTTCATTGTCTCTGGCGATAAAAGTGTTAAAACGTCAGTCAGTGCCGCGTACGATACAAACAATTGTCACCTAAGAGTAAGGATGGGGAATTTGGGAATTGCTCTGAAGTTCGTGTGCCACTTGCAAACAGCAATGTAAGCAAGCCAGACACTTACTAAATGGGACAAAATAAGGCGATCACGAGGACGTCTGAAGGAAAAACCAAGGGTGTCCGTCCTATTAGACACCTTGTTTTTAGGGCTATTGACGGTCATACTCAGTCCTAGTTGCGACGAGTCATTTAAGTTCCTGATCCTTAGAACCAGATCGTTCTTATCGTGGAAGGGTTTTAATACGGGCTGGGCTAATTCTGAACGTCCGATCAAGCTTTCATGAAGCCACTCTGTTGATCACTGCGCCGCTGAATCTAGCGCTTCTTTTTGAAAGAGGATGGCTGAAAACTCCACGAGAATGTTAGAGCTGTTATCAGTTGTGAGTGGTGCGTTGTTCACACTAACTGAAATCCTGCTACTTGTCGGTAACCAAAATGGCGCTTGGTAAGTTTACTAAGTTCTGTGATATCAACTCGCTGTGAACTAACTTTGGACCCCTGGACTAGAATTAACAGGATATTTATTGCGTTTCCGATTGAAACGAATCTGGCTGAGTGTTTATAAATGATACCTTGACGCTGTCAAGTGGGTGGTCAGTAACGCAGTGATCAAAACAATTCTATTTCTGTTGTCATCTGCGCGTACACCCGGTTCATCGAAATCAGTAACCGAGATGTGGTTCTGATATCTGTTTTTATACTCTTTATCTATGGCTTTTGGACTGATTTATTCATTCACGTATCACTTGTTTTAAATAGCGTTCACAGTTCACATGACCTACAGAACCTTCCTTTTCAGAAGTGGACTGTCACCACTATTGACTACTAACGAGTGCTTGAAAGTTGGTTTCCAGTTGTGTCCTCTCAAAAGTTATCGAGCACATGCAAAATGGTCGACAACTTCTAATTCTTTTTGCAGTCGTTAGCAAAAATCGCTTGTCCCAGGCTGTTTCATGCAGCTGTTCTACCCACTTCTGGTTACTGGTTGGAGTTCAGTCGTCCCGATGATGGTCTGCTGGTTCTCCCGCTTGTGCCGGAATCGTCCAAGAATGAAATGTAAGTCTTTCTCACTTGAGGGGATTTGCCCTTGGTAGGTGTTAGAAGACTACGAACCCATTTCCAATGATAGAAAGACAAATGGTAGAGGATGCTTCAGCACGAACGTAAAAGGGTAGAAATATGTTGTATAACAGTGATTAAAACTTGCTGGATCCTGAGTATTTCAAAATTAGTTGTAAACTCTACAAAACCACCAAAATGACTTGCAACATATGAAAGTGTCCAATGTGATTTACTTGTATCTCCCGATATCCCTACGTTTTCGGATCGGCGAACCCCTTGCTGGAAACTCCGCATCATCGATCGTCAGACACCTCATAACAGGTCACCAGGTTGACCTACTTAGAGAATTCAAAGTGTTGTTGTACAATCAGAACTTGAAGCTGGCTCTTAATGTAGATGTGTTCATGAGGCCTCATCAGCCGGTGCTGTGTGCGCCAAAGTGGTTGAAGCTACCCATCGGGTTGCTGTTGTGTGGATGACATACTATTCTGTGTGAACGTATGCACATTCACACCCTGCTTATCGATACTTGTTTTACGTTTGCAACCGACGAGAGTAAATGAAATGTTAACATCGCAACATATGTCTTTCCGTACCGATGAGGTTATCTTAAGTATTTATTCATGAGAAGTTAAGGTTGCAAACAGCTGATTTCGGCCATTCTCATTGATCATATACGAATGCAAGGAACTCATTGGGCTTATATATGTAACCAAAATAGGTCCATACGGAATTATAATGATAACAGAAATCGCGGGGGGAGAGTTAAACCGGATGCTGGTTTTGTTTGCGTATGTCGTTTTTACATGAAACACTTGACCAGCGTGTTAAAGGAATGGGCAAGTAGGGTTGAGGCGAATTACGCGTAGGTAGCCACGCAAAGTGTATGGCCTTTTAGGCACACGGTTTGGGTTGTACATTTTCACTGTGGTCGCCTCTGCCGTCGATGATAGTCCCGCTCTGACGACTCGAGAGTGGGCGAGGGACACGTTGTAAACAATTTTGAAAGGTTTGTCAACCGGGATTTGATAACCTGTGTGGATCAAGTGCGATCCGGTAGCACTCGAACTGGGCTCCTTTGCACATTCCAGAGCCATTTCGAAAAGTGCTCACGGATCCTGTCTGATAGTCACCGGGTGGTTTTCTCAAACTAGACGGTTCGTTAACAGCAAGTGAGAGAATAAATACAGAATGACGAGGAAAACTTTGACAAACTAGCTTTGGGAAGTAACAGCCATACCGGTCGGCTTTTGAAAAACGTGGGCATCTTTGTAACATTGTAGATCTTGATCAGTGAAATTGTCAAGCTACAACTGATCAGCCCACTAGTTGCATCACATTCAAATGATAAACTGATAAAAACGAACTTCTTCGCTGCTGTTTCCACCATTGGTTAAATATGTTTCAGTCCGATATTCTTGTATATTCATTTTACGATAAATTGCTACATCAAGAATGGACGACAGGTTTCCCTACCTCTAGGATGAATCGTACAATCAAACACACAATTAGACACTAGCAAAAGACTTTGCACAATATGTCATCTACAAAACTGATCATGAATGTGTCTGCAAGTAACAGACCAAGTGGGAGTTCTCATGATAAGCCTATCCTTCTCTCCATATAGTTTACCGTTGAACTGAAATTAAACATTGTGTATAGAGCGTAACTGGAATTCTTTCAACTGTACAGCTGGAATGCCATAGTCTATTTGATTTTATTCAGCCCAATTGCATAGGTCTCCAATAGTTTCTTTAGGCAACACACTTATGTAAACTGACAAGATAGCTTAGGAGAGTATCTGGTGATTCTTAATGTCGATCATGTCGACAGAATTCACAAACACAGACTTACCTCTCAGACCAACTGAAGTTATTCTCGCTTTAAGTGAGTCTGAAGCTCTCATATATAAGTTCGATGCATCCCTCGTAACTGTATGTATTTGGTGAGAATTACCTAAAATAACTAGTTGCAACCTTGACTTTTCATATTTTTATTTCCTGTCAGTTTTCCTGTTTGACGCCAGAAGTTCGAATAGTCCTAAGTTCATAGAGTAAGGCCACAGTTTATTCAAACTCACTGGGACAAAATGAACACTGAAGGTTTTTATACTTTATTTATAAACCCTGTTATCCTGTTTCACGCAGAAGATTTTTTATCTCATTCTGGTCCGGCAAAATGTAGGGGGAAACAAAAAATGAAACGTGCTAATGCTTTTAACTACTATTTAACCATACTTCTTTTCGCTGATCCAGAAAAATCTGCTCAAATACTTATTATTACCTCATCTCCTTGTTCCTGAACCTTAAATCATCGTAATTTTTACTGGTTACGTTGTGAAGAGTGGAACATGTCAGCACAATCTAGATAAGGTATTTGAGGTCGTGTTCTGCGTTTATGATGCTTCAATACCGGGTTGGAAGAGTGTATAATGGTTCCCGTTTTCCTCGGATTTAGACTTGAACACTAGTTTAATCATTCATTATTGATTGTGTTCAACGCAGTTGAGCTAAGCTTTTGCAGCGTAAAATATCCAGTTCTGCGCTCACGTCCACTTTTTTCACAGTTATGAAATTTCGAATTAAATCTCGGGTGTCTCCAGGTTGTGAGCCACTAACTTAGGTAATAGTAGATGTAGGACGCTGGCACTTTCAAGGATCACGTAGTGTTTCCTCCCATCTTAGACTTTTCTGGGGTTTTCCTCAAGAACACTGTTGGCTAGCGGCCGAGAAACGTGGCCATTCAGCATGTGAAGCGTAAACCGTCTTTGTAAAGTCAATAACGACACCCCATCTCACAAATTGATAACACTAGAAAGTGAATAAAGACAAAGTTGGAAGACGAATATTTTACAGTGGAGGTTACTCAGATTCGTTCTCACATTTTATGATGCACTAATCTAGGTGTTCCATCACGTACTGAACGTTACAACTATTCGTCTGTTGCAACTGTCGCAACGTTACTGTCGATTGACTGATGCTTCTGGGTGGACAAGCAATGCTTTTGCGTAATAAAATGAAAATAGTTGCTAGTAGATTGACCACGATAATTCGGATAGGTCTGCCGCACAACAGTCCAGTAAATCAATAGATAGATGAAGACACTGAGAGGTGAGGGCTAATCGAACTCGCTGAGGTAGAGCAGTGGAATCTGTAGAGGCAAGCCGTCTATAAAATGCTGTTTCACTCTCACTTGCAATTCGACCGGTTTTTCGTGAGGTATTAGTATTCTTGCATTGAACGGTTGCATTCAGACAGAAAGTTTCTTGTATAACTTCTCATTTTCCCCTCTTTTTGCTGTCTGCAACTTTTATATTGCAGTTAGGTTGCAGCTATGCATCAGCAAGCACTGATGTAATGCTGTTGATGAATATAATGATGACTTTCCGATGAGTCAAAGTGTCTGTACAGCCACCCGACCATGCTGAACATATCAGTAAACTAGCATATTCATTAGGACTTTTAGAACACGATTACTAAGCGCCTCACGCACACCCTGGGAATTTTCAAGTTGACCATCACTCACATTTGATCGCAGCGTTCTCATTCAGATAGACAAGCGACAGTGGTTGAGCGTTCTGATTTGATGATTCGGTCGTGCCTAATGTGAGGTTAATGGCGCAGTGGTCAACACGGTTGCCTCATGATTGGAATGGCCGGAGTTCAAATCCCGGCCGTTGCAAGGATATGCATTACTGATGAGCTCTAATAAGAGCGAAACTCCAGTCTAGTGCTGCTTTTCGAAAGAGGCCGGCTGGAAAGTCTATCTGAATGCGAAGACTGCGATCAAATGTGAGTGATGGTCAACTTGAAAATAAACCAAATCCCCGACTACTCATCAGTAACCTGGGAATTTTGTCAACGTTTTGGTAGCTGGCGCTGCAAAATTTGTTTTTCACGTAAATGCGTTGAGGGATAAATGGAGACAAATAAATGTGCGCTTCATTATAAAAAGCAGCCTGTCGACTCGATGATGACTGATCTTAAGAATAGTCGGCGTAATTTACAAAACTAATTTTACATTTAGTAAGCGGGACAATTGTCTCGTTTTTTTAAAAAAAAACCTGTTTGATTTCTCAGTTGCGTGCACTTACAGCTCGCCTTTATGAGCCTCTAGGTGTCACGTGACTACTCAACCAGTCATGTTGTGGCCAGGCTCATTCCTGACGTTCAGCCAGTTGAATGTGCTCATTTTTCCATAGGCTGCTTGCCAGTTATCCCTACCTGGTTTTTTAAGCGTAGCTTCGTCAAGATTGTATCAGCTGGAACTGGTTGCCCATCTTGTGGAAACACTGTCTCCAAGACTCATTCGTTGTTTGAAATAGAACTTTCAAGGTCATCTGCTTTGCTGATTTTGGAACCAAAGGCCAACTGCCTATACAGTTCTGGTCATCGTTATAATAGTGTATGTGAGAGAACTAACATTTTGAGAAAAGCATGAGGTGCGTGGGTAAGTTTAACATCAGTTTTTCCACTTAATCTCAGAGGCTTACTTTGTAACAAGGCTCACCTGGCGGCCTTTAACTCGATTTTCTCTGTAGACAACTATAAAATTTGTCATCTAAATGAATGCGCTGTTATAATTTTTTTTGCATTTAGCTGCATGATATATCTTTGGTTAACTTCAAAATTAACTCGGTGCTACATCAACCTTGAGTCTTTCGTTAGCAGAAACACAGGTTGCACCATTGGTAGCATTCTGGAGTTAAGAGATAGGGAAATGGCGCAGATTACCAAGGTGACTGAAGCATCGTGATTTTTATCGCTCACTTGGTCTTTATTGTGGATTGGTGTTTGATGAATTCCTATATCAGTCTTTTGTATCAATTAGACGTCCACGTTTTTTTCAATCCTACCCATTAGATCGTCTCCACCGGATTCTGTGGCCAGCATTCGAACTGGTCACACCGGATTTGGGGTGCACTTTTGGGTCTCAGTTGACCACGGACTCTACCCAACTGATTCCGGTATATTCCAAGGCGACCACCCCTCTGCCCGACGACATTGCCTGATGCGTATGCTTACTACCATCGGAAACGGTTTAGAAATCTTTTTCACTGCACACGGCTATCTAGTTGTGGCCGTTTACCACTCGGGGGACTGTCAATTTGTAACTGTAAGTAACGTGTAGATGGATTCGTTAGCGATCTACGGTTGTTTGTTTCAGACGACACCTAATTTTTCAAGGTTGCTACACTGCGTAACAAATTTAGGGGATTTGAGTGGTTGTCAGAAGAACCAGTTAACCTGTGTATGCAATTCAACTGGAACACTTTCAAGTTCGGCAGCCTCTAACCTCCCGTTGATCACCCTCAACCTTTCGTACTTAGTTGGGTTTACCATGGTTTGGGTCCGTCAGATAAGGTTGAGATTGCCTTTATCAACAGAAACGGAGCAGCGGTTGCAAATGGTACAAATATTTAACCACGAAAGTCAACTCACGTTCATATGGTAAACAAAGCGACTGAGAAGGCAGACTTAAAACGACCAGCTTATGGATACCTAAGCTTTACAAAGAGACAAGTGAGTTCTCACTATATACATAACACTTTAAAGAGTGGCTTCCTCGTGACTTTCCTCTTGTCACTTCATTTGTGACTTTTATTCCGCAATCAGCAATAGCGCCACTGATTTCAACTGGCCGTCCCTTCCTAAAGGTCTCTAACGGGGTAATCTGTGTCGCGAGGGCCCCATTCAGGATAACAAACGCGATCCATGGTGGCTAATCAGTTGATAACTCCCAAACACCCTAACCTAGTCGGTTATTGTATCATCAAAAAAGGTTCAGTGTGACAGATGATCGTTTGGCGTGTTGTATACATAGTTTATCTTAAGTTATGCATCCATAGACGTTGCACTATCGAACTCATTTAATCCGAACTAAGAAGCATCACTTCCAACACCATTGTTTCTTGAATGTCAGAGCTATCTGGTTGAACACAGGTTTAGATTATGGAGTAGTTGTGATGGTTTAAAACATCCGATTGAGGCGTTATATTTGAAAGCCGTAGCATATCAGGGTCATTGCCCCACATTAATCTACCTGAAAATGTTCTGTTGCTAGAAGCGGGGATGTGATCTGGCAAAAAACGCCCGATTTTTAGCGTTTTTTTGTTTTATTCTGTACAAAATGTTGCTGCTTGTGCACTTTTTCTAGGTGGTAGAACAAGTAAACGAATTACTTAATTTCGTAAGCAAATTCTACGCGGATGTACAATAAGCTGATTGAAACACAATTGTCTTCGTAAGTAGCCACTAGTTACGAATGATTGTCAAAGTTTCAGGTGAGACTTCTCTCTGTGATGATATCAAGAAGCCAGTGATCAGTTAGTGCAAAAGATCGCAATCGTAATATGAAGTCTAGTTGACTATGAATATTTGTTACGTGGAAGAAAAACTGGCCAACCCCCACCCCCTATAACTTTCCACTCTCGTTATACAATGATTGAACGTACCGTAATTGTCCACTTTCTACGTTGGTAATGAAATCCTTCCATGAAGGAGTTGACTTGCCGGGATGAAGCTGATACTGAGGGCATAATGTAGAAAGACAAAGCAACAGGGGAAGGGAGCACGTTTGTTGTTTTGGTGCACCCACTAGAGTCTAATTCACCACGTGCTCGTGGCTTGTCACATATAATTCACACACATCTTGCGTATTTGTAAAACCCTGATGAAAACGACTAAAATCAGCCGTTGAGATATCCTAATAAACGATGAATGCTTTTCATTTTTGCATCTTGCATTTTCTATGAGGGAGGGATTAGTAAACTGGGACTGCCGGAAGATTATTTTGACACACTCCTCTAGTCGAATCACTCAACGAGAAGCATTTTCATCGTGACTGTTTGCTTGAGAGAGGAGTACTCTGGATGTCAGTGCTTTTCGAAAGTCTCATTTGGTATTTCAACTTACACAGTTCTTTCACTGCCATCTAGGTTGATGAACGAAAAAAGCTGAAAGTTTATTGATATGGAATTTTCTTCATCCTCAGATATGCGGACCGGATCTGTTAAAACCTATTCAGTGGTACTCACTGGCTGTAGTATTCTCTTTGTCGCGTCGCCTGTTTATCAGTAAACATCAGTTGAACGTGTATTTGAATGGGATTCGATGCTTTTCCGGCGAACTGAAGTCACCGCAAATCAACGGAGTAAGCAAACCATAATGCCTATGTTTACTCAGAAATTTACGTTTTAGACATTGTTGAAGATGTTAACCAGTGTTTCGTTTTTCACAAAAAATGTGAAATTCGAAGCTAGCCTGACTAACTTAGGCTTACACATGGAAAGATAGACGTTTTTCGACAAGTTTGCTTGAGTCAATTTTTGAAACCCAATTAACGGTAAAGTATACGCTTTTTATAGAATCTCAGAAGCGTTTGAGCACACCATTCACCGTGTCTGTTGTCTCCATAGACATTTATTCGAAGCAGCAGCCCAGCATACGAATTAACAGAACTGTTTGTGACTCCCTCACCGCCCCGGCAGCAGTGAGGACTTGATAAGCGGTTGAAATATCCTACTGTTCCTACCAGAATCTGGCTCCATTAATTTTATATTACAAACAGCCGCCAGCAGCGTTACCCACTACTTTCTTGATGTACAACCATTTGATAAACGTGTCAACTATGACGTACTTTTCCACAGTCACTGTGGAATTAATAGACAGTCTACCGAATGAGGCGCATACGGTGCCCTAGGTCTGTCACACGTAGCCATAGTTATGTTGTGTTGATTAGGTCGCACTCCAATGATTCGCTTCAGGAATATCATTCATTAGGGACAAAATAGAGAAGGTAAAGTATTCATATAACTCGATCGTATATTCAAAGAGATGATTTCCGCAAAATGTTGAGTTGTGCAAGGTGTGTCATGTTACGTGAGATTTAACCGATATACTTAATCCGTTTGCAGTTTGAGACATCGTGGTCTAAACTTTCACACACTCAGTTAGTCTAATACGAATACACCTATGTTTCTGGAGCAGCGCATAGCTCGCCAATAACCCCCCCGGTCTACCTGAAATTGTGGGTTCTGCTTGACTACGGTTACAATAGTGTAGGGTGACAACCATTTAATGTGTCGTAATGCCCTACGTTTCCTATTGAAACGAAATACGTAAGACCGGTGGTGTCGTTTCAACTCTGCTCATCTGGGATGTAGAAACAAGCAGGAAACTGATCAAAAATACCCGCTTTAAGGTGAGCATTATGAATCAAGTCATCACAAACGGCAGTAATTTACTTATAATTGAGATATACCAGTGCGGTTTATGAGAGAACTTTTTTGGACTGAACAGGCTGGAAAATACTGTCCCTACAATTTCGGGTGTTTCGTGACTCCTCCTGAATCCACTCATATAGTATATCAAACGCGAAGAATTAGTTAGATGTATGGTTATCGCATTTACCCACTAGCCGTTGTGAAAGTTTAATTAATATATTCACTGTTAGTACTATTACGTGGATATGACTTATACATGTTCGTACTCATCTAACGTTTCATGCATCGCCCGATTGTTAAACTAAGCTAGTTTTGAGGATATCGAAAGTCTTTATAAAATGATGCCTTCCCTCGCACTGGTCGGGCGAATTGAACACTATCCACCAATTAGTGTGGTTACGCGTTTGAATGCGATACTTCGGTTTTACCTACTATGGGGTGTCACTGGCAGTGGTTAAGACGATAATCTCATGTGAACGTTACGTGAGTTTAAATCTTAATTGCATCGACTGCATAATTAACTGACGGTCACTAGCATGAGCGATACTGTGGTCGTGCACCTGTTTTTCAAAGAGGTTGACCAGAACGCATATCTGACTGCGAAGGCTGCACTCGAATGTGAGCGGCATTCACGTTATTTCAACCAACTCTTTAACTGTAAGATATCCGCACCAAATTTAGTACGAATGAAATTGAACAGTTTCGATTACAACACTCCTGAGGAAGGCCACCCGAGGTGGTTGAAAGGTAGAGTATTACAACTTGCTCGTAACGTTGTGTTATTCCCAATCTGTTTGTCAACAACTTCTTAACTACTTTTCAACCCATAAGTAGTCAGAAACACGGAAGTTACATCAAGGCTGCCTGGTATATTCACCGTGATTTCACACTGAGTAGCCATATCCTCAACTGAGTATGATCGGATCAGGTACGTGGAGGTAATATCCAGTAGTTCACATTCATAATTCTGGTTGTAACCATCAAACTAATTAAACGCGTAAACAAGATTATTGAAATCCTACTTGAAGTGGTAATGATCGTAGATTAATTTGTTCAAAAACTCTAACGTCTTGTTCATTAACTCAAATCACTTTCCAAAATTGCCAGTTATATTTTTAGTGAAGTCTTAAACGGAGAAGACCAGGTAATTCAGCTGATATCTGTAAAGACTAAATAGCTACTGAAAGCAAACATCTGCTTCACCTCCGTCATTGTGTCAGTACTCTTATTTTTCAGACGGATTTTCTGTGTTAAAACGTTTGTTTCCTACTGTCGGTTATCGCGCATTACCCATAACATTGGACGTTTAGCTGACAGAATGCTTGCCGGAGAGTTGGCACAGTTGCCTTCCATTACAAAGATTCCAATCATTCCATTGATAAGAGAAAAAGTTCCGAATGTCTACTGACTACATTTTTAGAAATCGGTCAGGGATGGTGAGAATACAAGTAATGATCGATTGCCAAGCCTTGACTTCAATTATCTGGAAATATCAGAACCCAGAACCTAAAATCGATGACACAACTTCAAGCGAATATACGTAGCGATAATCTTTGTTGACTAATTCACAAAAACCTCGTGTATACTGTTTTGCGATTACCTTGGTAAACGTATGAGGGAAAGCCTGTTTAATTACCTCGTTGTTCTCTTGTCTTCATTTGATGTGCAGATGGCATAACCCACCACTTTACTTGGTAGGATAATCATTTTGACGCAGGAGTACATGGAAATCAATCAACTGGCTTCCTAATTAATTTTACTTGTTAATTGTTTTTGCATTACTTCCTCATTCACCCTCTAGGATCTTTGTATTTTTCACATTGGTGGCTGTCCGAATTGGGTGGATCAGATCACCTATCCCCAACTACTCAAACGGTTAAAAATCAAACCGGGTGGTGGTCGACACAAACCACTCAACTCACTTCTGCCACTAATCTCTGGACAACCGTTTGATCCAAACACACGGATTCCTGAAGTAAGCAATTATGAAATTGGAGCTGTGCAAAAAATTCAGTTGGGAGAAGAAAGATCTGTTTGGGGCGACTTATCTGCGTTTCGCGGTCAACTGATTTCAGTGGCAGTGTTCAATGAGGCTCCATTGGAGAGCACTTGGGACGCGCTGGCTAAAAAAGGTAAGAGATCTGTAATTTCTATTCTGACGCGCTCCTGTTCTCAACATTAACTTGTCTGCACCCACACCCGTCTGCTTACCTGCTCTACTATCTATCGATCGTTTTTACATTGCAAACATCGGCGACAAACCAGTGGTTGATGCTTTATTTAATTTTTGTATGGTAGTGATAAGAGTCGATGTACTGAAGACAGTCCTCTCTTTAAGTCAGAACAGTCACCCCTCAGCTTGTAACCAGATAACTGAGTTACAGTTAAAAATGAGGCAATAACTCTTCGTCTTCACTTTTATCTTTAATTCACAGACAGCTAGCCAATCAGCAACAAAAGTTACTGCACAGGACCCGAATAACTGCAGTTAACCCTAACGTTTCTAGTCAAAAAACGAGGCGGATCACAAGACCTCCAATTTAAATGGTGACCATTTTTGTTTCTCTTTACAAGGTCATCAGTTAACCACCACGAGTGGTATGCAGATAAATTTGGGCACCGGTACCTGGGTAAACGGATGAAGCTTGCTCGACGCCACCGGGCATGTCCCCTGGCTGCGGATTGGGGTGGTGCTGTCCACGTGAAGGCTAACTGCGAAATAAGCGGGATTTGTCAGGCTAATAAGCAGTCGCGAACATTGAACAGTAGTACCACGAGAGTCTGGTGGGTTTACAGTTGACAGATAGGTCTCCTGTGAAATACAACTTAAACACTCACGATACTACGACATAACGTATATCATCATGCCACTAACGGGTTTCAGATGACCCAACCGGACAGTATGCCGTCCGTCTGGCGTGCTGTTTATATGGTGTACAAAATTTCTAGTCTCCGCTAAAGGTGGATATATCTCGACGAAGGCGTATAAATCACCTCAGTGATCACCACCTTCAACGGATAAGTAGGGTGTACCGGGTATTCTGAATGACTTGACTCCATCCGAAGGGCGTACGAACCAATTTGGTCACCGCTCCTTGGCAACAAAACGCAGGTGTCACAGCAGCCCTGTATGTTGTGGAATTCATGGCTGGGTGAATCTTCTTTGTCGGATTCGTCTTCCTCGGTGAACCGTTGGGCCGCTCCCGTCGCAACTCTGCGCCGGGCGCGTTGAACATCCTGGATAGATTCCATCCGAAGGACATATGAACCAAACCACTATTGGTCACTGTCCCATTAGACTGCGAACTCTGAGCAACGGGTATTAGGAGGCCAGGCTTGATGCGGGTAATCTGTAAAGCGAATGATGAACCGATTCATAATCTGCAACTACACCTAAGATGTTGAGCTGAACACTTTTAACGGAAGTTCAGTTGACCGCTTGCACTGTTGATTACGCTTTCGGACTGTCCTGTGCTCATTGGTGCGTTGAAATTTTTCCGTCATCCGGAAAAGAAATCTCACTAGGGTTAGAGTTTCTGAAACTCCACAAGGTACCCTGCCCAAAATTCTGGTTTAGTGTGGTCGCTCCCAATGATTTGGAGTGTAGCTGATGTCACCTCCATTTGCATAAAGGACTCGCTCTTTTCGTGTGCAAAACCTTGAGAGTCTAACTCGACCTCCACTGCATCTAAGTTACTTGCAACCACTGTACTTCGTAGATTGAGCCAAACGCGCAAGCAGGGTTTTGCTCCGATGTGGCCGCACTGATCACATCTTCACACTTCACCAAGTGCCTGAACTCTGCCATCCATACTGTATGTCGTCAGGTGTTATCTTTTTGGATATCAGAAGATTCCTCTATTTAGTTGACGGGGCTGCACGCTAGGATTGTCTGCCGAGGAAGGGGACCTGAGAAGTACGTGAACATCCTGTAAGCAAGTCACTGTCAGACCTGATACCGGGTTGAAGCTCATGGCAGCGTATCGGTAACCTTCATAATCCTAAATGAGTTGTGTCACTGTTGTCCAGCCTCCTCTTTCTTACTCAATTTTGTAGTAGATGGGTTCCTAGAGTGGGCCCTGGCAGATTGCGAATATAATAATGTGGAACTGCTTCTAGGCATTTGTTTTCGAGACAAAGTATATGCGGATGACGTCGCCCTATCCCGTGAAGGTTTGCAAGGATGTCAGAACATCTTGGACAGACTAGTGACTTCAGTTGACCAGTTTGGTATGCATTTACTAGGTGCATGGTGCTGTTACAAGATTGAAGAGAGTCTGCGCCAGCTATCCGAGGTAGTCGAGAAGTTCACGTACCTTGAGGGTTGTATCAACGCCGATAAAATATCTGATGAGGTCACAAATCGGAAATCAAAGTCTCGGTTGGCGTTAGCTAACTTATGCCATCCGTGGCGTCAGGGTTATTTAAGTCTTTCTGCGAAGGACTTAATGTACGGTGCCACTATAGGGGCGGTTCAATCACACGGATGTTAAACCTGGTCCGTCCTCTCTTAAGATGTTCACAGAATATTGGTGTTAGACTGTTGGTGTCTCCGAACTGTTCGCGACGTGTGGTGGGAACACCGTACCAGCAGTGAAGAAGCCCGCCAACGTATCTTCTGAACGGGTAGACTCTATCGATCCATGAGCAGACCTATATGGTCTCACAAGCTTCGTTAGTTTGGCCACATCTTACGGATGCCAGCTCACCACGTGACACATCGTGTCTTGTTCACAAGCAGTGGGTTACGTTAGAAGCAACAGTCCGGTGGTGGGCGTATAACTCGAGTTCAGGGTATGGTTATCCTCATGCTGAAGCTTGGTTCAATAGGGTGATTCGGGTGCTGGCTGGAGTCTGAAGGACGATGGACACTTTTAGTTGAGAACGTTGTGTTATACGGCAAAAAATTGAAGTCATTGGCGCTCGTCATGCGAACCCCTGTGTGCTTCGGTGTAATTTATTTTTTCTTCCACCACACCCTTCTTCTCCTTTACCTTACCTAGCGCCTTCTTTCCTCTCTCATATACTCTCTCATATACACGTTTGCCACTCTGTGTTGTCGTTGCACGTCAAATGTATATTAATGTTGGACGCAAAACATGGCAACTGGTGATCATCATTCTCAGCGCCAAGCCTAACTATAACCAGTGCGTTTCCAGAGCTTGTATTTGTGAACTTTTGAGTGATTTCGGTTATATCCTACTTTCTTGTTTGGTCACCGTTTGGTGTCACTCAGGACATGCGACTGAATCACAACTTCTGTGCTAATCAATGATTCTCGGTCTTTATTTGAGTCCGTAAAAGGCTGGTGCACGAAGCAACACCTCATCGTGGTCAAACCGTCATTTAGCAAATCGTTGACCTCAGTTAAACCTGGATCAAACCATTCAGCTGGGTTCTGTAACCGGTTACAGAGGCAGTAGTTAGGAGAAGTAGTGGTTTGGGCATTAGTAACATATCAACCTTGATTCTTTGCTCACTGAGAACTACTTATGTTTAATTTTGTCTGACAAAGCCTATTAAACTGGTGTATGGTAGGTTTGCAGACCGTAATGCACATCCGCTAAGACTGGACAAACTGTGTGCGAGAAATGCACTGTACAAAAGCTAATATTTTCATGAGCAAGGATTGTTTCACGCTCACAGGTAACCACCGTTAGCAATAACATAAGTGACCGCGGACATAAAAACTTAGAAAATGATCTTACAGATTAATTGAAAATTATACTTAACATGTACGTAAAATATGGCGTTTTGGTAGTTACTGTTCTACTGAAATTGATCATTCATCAGTTAAGATGTTGGCAATAATAATGATTTATCAGGCGATTCGGGTTATGTTAGTTGCACTGTTATCAACCCATGAACAAAATGTGTGACATTCTGTGCAACACGGTAGGTAAAAATCAAATAGTTTAGCGGTTTTACTTAGAAGTTCGCCGTGTATCAAAATCTATGGTTGGCTACTGATAAACTAAATGACGTCGTGCTGTTTATCACTAAGACGATTATTAGAGGATCCTGGTTGCCACAAGTTATTTGCAGTTATCTGCAACTTCCGCGTTTTCGTGGACTATTCAGTCAGTCTCTTAAAGAAATTCTCTCCACATTTATCTTTTCTCATCCCACATCTCCGGCAATGGGTTATTTCACTCACACCCAGATATCTAAT
Source organism: Paragonimus westermani (assembly GCA_008508345.1). Classification (NCBI taxonomy): domain Eukaryota; kingdom Metazoa; phylum Platyhelminthes; class Trematoda; order Plagiorchiida; family Troglotrematidae; genus Paragonimus; species Paragonimus westermani. The sequence goes on from QNGE01002721.1 coordinate 76,487, forward strand.
GGTTGTGCATAGGGCTATGCACAAAGCCATCAACAGTCGCAACATTTCGCCAAGTGTTCTATCCTTGTTCACATTCAAGAAGGTTCATGTTATCCTGCAGAGACAAAAACTGTTTCAGGTCTAAGTCACATATGGGGAACCTTTCACTTCGCATAACCTGTTTACAATGGTGCTGAAGTATATTTGAACACGCCAACGATACCTGAACTGTCTTACGCTCGTCTGCTATGTACAACTAACGTTGCTTTGTTGGTCTTCCAATCGATTCACGGACCTGGGCGTTTGGTGTGAGCTAATCCCAGGTGTTTATACCTGTTCGAATAGATAGGCAAACATCGTAGTTAATGTGCGCTAAACCGTGATTTTATCACTGTGCCAGTTCAAAATAATGTTTCAGCTTCCAAGCTGATAACTTTTGGGGCAAAATGCGTAATCCGTAGAAAACAGTTATTTATGTTTGTCATTGTCGGTATAAATACTCGTTTCGAAATCCCTCATTTACCGCCGGTAGGTATATTAATAACAAAACGTCCTATTTACTGAGATGTTCTACCTGAAGGATATTTATTATAAAAGATTCACGAGTAGACAAAATTGTTCTTATGTTGGGAAACCTCCATCTCTCCCTCTGTAAGGTATACTCTATAAAGCTCAATCTCTGTGTGTAAAAAAAACCACCATCTAATCTTAAAATAATCGATTACCCGGCAACTCATATTGCTCGTCGTACACGTAGGAAGTAATTATTGCTTTTGAGTTAGTGGGTAACTCGTATTTGAAATAAGTAGCCTGACACAACGGTTGTATACTTTTGATCTAATTACTCTCGGCATGCTGGCTGATTGAACTGTCTCCGCCAGATAGCAAAATATTCCCACTGCATGCTATAGAAAACACCTGCATACCCGGTGGCTGAGGTCCTTGCACATTTGTGGGTCTGGTTGCAGAACTTCAGGTTCTCTACGAACGTCTGATTTGTTTATGTTTTCTTCTCTGTCCATTGCATGACCCTTAATGCATGTATTCTGTAGTTGTTGAGGTGATCATCAGTAAGCCTTGCTGACCCGACTTATACTCACTCGAGTAACTCCCATTTTGTTTTTCGATTACAACTTTGGGTAATCAATGGGCAACCCAGTGGGTTAGGGTTTATAACTTTTGGTTTTTCTGCTGATCATATTTGAGGCTACACCTCGGCTACACCTCGTGGCCCACTGGACTGACCTTAGTTCGGAGTAATCACGGACTGCTGGTTGCCGAAGTGCTCAGTGTGTGCGAACTACTGATGTCCATCTACTATTGGGGTGACTATCACGGTATTTGTTTATCCCTGACCTAAAGTAATATGCGAATATCGTGGAATTGATAATGACGTGAGCAAACTGAAAACACAGTAGCGAACTTGAGGAGAAGTGGTTATTTTTGCCGGGGTTTGTGTATGGGGTTAAGGAGTAGCCGTATGTTTCCCAAAGAATTTGCACAATCCCTTGCATCGATATAGTGCAACGAATCTTATAAAATTTCACAGTCAGGGGGAGAATGGTTTCTGTTATTCAACGTTTTCACTTTCTATTGGCTTCCTATGTATGCGACTCATAACGCTGAACTTCGTGACTTTCAGTCTATGGATTACTCGTTATTGATAACCCACAAAAACTTGATGGGTTGGTCTTCTGTGCACCAGCCGGCTGTCGGTTTGCAGCAAGTGGATACGATGGCAAGTCTGTTGGCATTCTCTGCGTGTAACCGGCTTCAGCACAACACTTGACAACTTGAACAAAAAACCTCACGAATGAATTTTTAAAGTTTAATCTATCACCTATCTATGTGATTAATTCCTTATCGACAAAATTTCTAGCTGACACTGCTTAAGCATAAAACAACACTCCGCTGGATTCAAATTCACATTGGTTGGTCCATAAGCCTGTCCGATTTACTTACTTAAACCTAGCAAGCACTGTTTGGTCGTTTTCCTCTGTCTATCCATGACGATTTTCTCAGGTCCTTGCGATCTAACCTATCTGCTGGACTCGGAGGCATATACCAACCATTGCAAACTGGCTGTATACTACCACGCGAAAGCGGTGGACACAAACCAATCTATATGCCCGGATCTTCTGGGTGAGAGTATTGGTGCACCTACTTTTCTAGGTACTTCACACCATGTGTCTCTCGTGCAAGTGGGACCCGATTGCGAACCGCCCGATGTTCACAATCAGAGCGCTGTCGGCGGGCTGGACTGGCACCGGCATACGATGTGCAAATCAAAGTTGTTTGCTGGCATCCCCGGGACAGTTTTGGGTGTGCGTCGTTTCGAAGCGGTAAAAATGACGGTAAGCTGTTCGCTCCTATTGGTAGGTTGTATTTCGGGCACCAGGGCGAGGAAAGCCAATGGGAGACATGCGCAGATTATCACCAATATATGTGCCTATCGAGTTAATTTTTAAAACTCTCGATCGATTCAGGCCAATTCATATATAAGAGTAATACGGGTCACCGACTTACTCTTTATTTTGCTATTGTATGAAACATGAATCTTAATGATTTGGAAAGAGAGAAGAGTATTTTGGCTTCTTGATAACAACTAACCTTATGTTTTAGCTGTCACCCGCAATTTTCGCAGTGAGAGTCACCTTCAAACACCGACTTCAACACACTTTTGTTTGGGATTCAAAAGTTCTTTTGACAATCTTAGACTGTCATTTTCAATGTCATTAATATTTCTTGGAAAACGCCTATGTTTTGCTGTCATTATTTCCATACATACATGTGCAATCCAGCCTGGACATTCAGACACACACCAACGTTATTTTCAAGTGTGGTTACTAAGTTGATCTAGTGTTTGCTCAGCATTGATGCATGATAAATTCTTATCTCTTAGATGGCCTCCATAAACGCGTTCATATTGATCTGCGACCATTCAACCTCATGTTTTATGCCTTGGTTGTCATTAGAAAAACCGGTTTGTAGGTTTCGGAACTTGGTAGTCATCAGTGCATATCAGTGGCTCCACTGCAAAATGAATTACTGATGCCTCACGTATTGACGGTGACTGCCAGGTCATTTTCTTACATTAGCCACATCTGAGTCTAAGTAACCACCGTCACATCACACAAGTGGCACTCGGTGTATCCGATCTGCTCGCCATATCCAGCGTATAGTCAACATCAGTCTACCCAAAACAAAATATTTTGATAGACAAGTATGCCAAAGAGTAACCAATCTTGTCTAATTATGCCTGATAACACTGTTTAGCTTTGTATGACGAGCCCGCTGATAAATGACATTGGTCACATGATTTTTAGTAGTATCAAAGAAAGGTCCGAGTCAGACCAGGATAGACTAAAGACACGTGTATTCAATATAATTTATTCTTCCTTGTTATCTTGTCGTCAATAACTATTCCCGCTCCAAACGTAATAGCTTTCTTAATCAGTTTTGCAGTGGGGACTAACAGTAGTGATGATTAGACGCCTACATTACACCACCGACACAAATGAACATGAAACCATTCTGTTGGATTTGTATTACGAACACTCTCAAAGTCCAGCTTTTGAGTTAATGCTACTCGCTAATCCATCAATTGCACTCACAATACATAACTCCGAAGTCTATCGCAGCGATGGTCCTCCACACGGCACAAACAGCAGATACAGTAGCAAAATGTGGTAGGTACGGTATTTTTGAGGTGGATGAGGACTACAACACCTAAGGATTTATTTCTGGAGTTGAAATTTTTTTTCCTTCTTGTTGGCCTTTTTTACATCTACGCAAAGAAAGGAACCAATCTGTGATCGAACTCTCAACAATGACTACCCTCTTTCACGGTATCTCATCAGTATACACTCGGCAGCCTTGCAGGAGGCCTCTTTACTCATTGACATTCGTCTACTGATCTTTGAAATTGCGATTGTTTTGCTGCGAAAGGCTTTTAGGGAGCTTACAGGCGTCAGTTATGTACGATTATTATCCCCATGCAGCTTGGCACATAAAGGACGTGATGTTTCATATTGACGGTTGGGGTCGGTTTCGGCAAGTGAACAAAGTCCTGAATTCGTCAGCGTGAACTGACGGCTAACGTGCCCAACTCCTCAATCAACGTATGCGGGACAAGAAACCTAATTACAATAAGATAAATTTTCATGAAACATACTTTTTGCTATGAACATCTCGGCACGCTGAGTCCTTTCTGTCTAGGATTATTGGTTGATAGAGCTTGAAACATTTCGAAGTGACTCAAGTTGACGATTGATGGTGGAACGAGTAGTTAACACTAAGTAGCTCAAATGACTAACAGATTAACCCTTTCAGTTTTCAAAAGTTGGGAACAACAGTAAAGATAATGGTTCACTGATTCCTAAGCCGTGCAGAACCACTAGTGATCATCTGTGATTCCTCGTGAAACTTTCAACAGTACCCTATCAATGTAGAGAGTGCTGCATGTTGTCAAAAGAATACTTGACGGCGCAATAAACACAATTCAAAATATTGCAAGAAGCGGTCGAATGGTGATCTGATGAAAATGTAGCTGTTCCAACTATAAGAAGCAACGTTGAGACAAGCTACTTACTAGGTTACACTTCGATTTGCTGGACCACTGAGATAGCTGCAGCGGGTGGCGACATTGTTGCTAAACCGTCAAAGTAAAACTCTTTTGAAGCCAACAAGAGAAGAACGATAATCGAAAGGTCACACTTCATAGGAGAGTCGGTATAGATGTTGAATATACACATATATGATTCAGGTAAGTAAACTTCCTTAGTACAACAGCCAGGAAGTTGTACGTCATCGATTTGATCAGATGGATATATCAACTGGACACTGTGCGTTGGAATATGGGACAGGTGAAATAGAAGATAGAGGGAGCTGTTAGGTGTGTGTGCGAGATTGATCACAAATTGAGCTTAACCAATCGAAGGATCTGATATAGCAACCAGTTGCAACAAACGTTAGCAAATCTACATCGTGCGAACAAGAAAGATGGCAAAAATCAATCACATTGGCCCCGAATGCTGGCACGGCTACCTAACCTAGTTGGCTGCATGTATAGTGGGATACTGTCCCACTGCAAGTTATTTGTTGCTTTAAAAGGCAGCTCCCTATTTTTCGTTGGTAATATATTTCAGTGCGCATCCACCCTTCATCAAAGCTGAGCCGCATCAAAGTCTTAACTTGAGGTATTTTACGGACTTTTTCGAATTGCTTCTAAAACTCCCCTACGCAAAGATGATTGTCCAAGTAAGATATACACCGTAATTATTCGAACACTGTGCTGCGTTACTCTGTTACTTCAAAGTACTTCACATGGAGTTGGCACTCTTTTTGAAGAGGATTAACGTTTTTCTAATATGGCATAGTTGTCATGATGGATAAGCATAGGTGCCAACGAGAACTACTGTAAACGGATCCCCCAAACAACAGCAGAGGTTCCAAATATTTGTATCACTTCTGAGTTCTCAGCAGAATTATCGTACGTTTTCACTAGGCGATGTGTTCAATATCAAGTTCGTGCGTTCAAGCTAGTTGATCTGCTTGCGACAGTTGCTCGACTTTGATGACGTTAACGTAGATGATAGACGTCGGGTTGTTTTCTATAGGTCTCCAAAGGGTTAAACTAATTGTTTGCTGAGCTTTGTATTTAAATTGCGGATGTTTAATCACTGAATCGGGTGATATCATCGGTGGATAAAGATTTCAACGTATAGGACTGAACCTCACAACATCAAAAATCAGTAATCGTGTGCATATAGTTCGTTTGTCAGTTATCTCGCAGTAGGTGTGACATGACCTTCTTCATTATAGTTTAGCCACATTTAACGATCAGGGCACTTGCTGATTACATGTTGTCAGTATGCAGTTTTCACACGCACTATAATCAGCACACGTATTTTCACATTTTTAACTTTTGCACACGAATTCGACGTTTCGCGAGACACCGTATGGTAGCTAGCACTCAAAGCATGCCTATATTGCAATGTCTGAGATGATACACATAGACGTGTCTTACACTGAGTATGTTCATCCTCTTGCCACACTGCCACATTGTTTTCTAATAACATTAAAAATACATTGAGCAAATTAGACACATAGAATTAACAAAATAATCATAAAGGTTTTTACGTCCTTGCGCTGTGTTGACTAATATTTCCTGGAATATTTGGTTTCGTGCATTTGCTTTCTATGTGTTTATATCAACGGAGAGCACACAAAGTTGGACATGGAATAACTTTGAGGGGATTTCGAACTGAAGCGTTTTGAGATAGAATCCACGAAAGTGAATTCAGGAATCTACTGACCTGTTTTTATTCTTGTAAAAAACCATCTTCTAACTCCTTTCCAGAATTAACAGCACGCCTTTATTTTGTGTTTATTGTGGTTTTATCCAGTAAATTATCTGCAGGAATTAGAACAAGTCTACTTTGGGATCAATCTGAAAATTGGCGTTATGCAAGGCAGCGCTTCAGCCGTTTTTGTTTTCTGATAGCAAAATCGAACGTCAAATTGATCTGTCAAATTGTTGATGTTCAGTTAAATTGGCCAAAGGTATTCTCCTCAATTTTTCCATATCATTAAGTGTCTGTTAGTCAGATAGGTAAACTTGACACTGCGTTAATCTGCGTCAAGTGTATCTGTATCATATTTGGTGGATTCACAACTTTATCGCGGGGGTGTATACTTAGTTTATCGGATTACCTTTATATTTTGCTCGTCACTTTTTGACTCTGAAAATGAACAAGAACTGCATTAAACTTATAATTATCATAAGTACTTATTTGAAATGTTCTACAAGTTTTATTTCGGCGACCTCCTTCGGCAGCTTCATAGAACTAACTGCACTTTAGTGACCTGGGTTGTAACGATATGGTGCATCAAAATCAAAAACCTGTCGGCTGATGTGTTGTTCTTATTTTAAATTGATATATTTCCCCAGAAATAATTCAGTGGGCCGCCAAATTGACGACTTCTTATTTATTGCAGGATTCAATCAATCAAATCGGTGGGCTTTCGGTCCTGTTACCCGTGTTACGACTGTTGCAACAGTTTCCATCCTGTGACTCCTTAGGTGATCCAGCGGAAAGTACTGTTAACCAAGCCTCGAATCCAACAGAATTTCATCTCCCTCCACTTTCCGCCCCAACCGACGCACTGTTGAATTCAAACGAACAGGAAGACCTACTGGAACCCACCTTGAGACGCTATCACTTTCAGTTAGAAAGATTAGATTATATTTGGGAACGTCAGCTTGAAAGCAATCGGCGTCATACTGACCCATTGTTGCAGTGTGATCAATCAGAAGACAGAACTGGTTTTATCCTTCCGGCAAAGCGGCAGTTCCAGAGTTTGGACCCAGTCGAATCACATCTAAGTTCCACAGGCCCCTTCGGTGTGGTTCTTGTTCACGAATATGGATTTACCTACTCTTCTCAGCTGAATACAGGTCAGAGAATATCTTGATTAATTTTGATTAAATAGTCATAGTTCTTTTAGGGCTTGATAGAATCTGACGACGCACAGTGTGGTCAATATTGTTCAACAACACAAATGAGGTAGGACTGTTCTTTTGAGAAGTTTGATCCGTGAGTTTTGCTGTGGGTAACTCCCCCGACTCGGGTCGATTTGTGCTTTTGATCGTTCATTTTATGTTTCCATGCTAATGGTTAGAGGCTAAGCATAAAAGTATGACAGACGAGTGTGCGAAATGAAATCACGCCTTAATTTGCGTCTGGCGATTATTCCGTTCCAGTGGCATAATGTAGCGAGAAGGCGTCAAATAAAGCACAATCTTTATTGTCCAAATCGACAGTCACATGCAACGCGCGCTCTCTCGTTTATGAGTCATAATTCCAACCCACAACACCCTCGGTTTCCGTTCACACGTCGTGTGCACTTCTGACCGGTTTACTTGTGTGATCAGCGCCTTCTATCGGGGGGTTTTCCGCTTGCCATTCCTCGTCTGTTTGTCCGATTTCCTTGCGCGATAGCTCGTCCGGCTGCTCGTGCTGTCCGCCATCCACCCAATGTTGGCCTTGACCGTATTCCAACATCGTATCGAGATGTTCCTCTAAATGTTGGAAAAACCACGCCTCCGATCTGGCTGTCTGTCGTATTTCGCCTGCCCTGCCTCGCTCGTTGGTCCGATCCACTCGAGCGATGACTCATCCGGTCGCGCACGTTGTCCTTGATCCGATCGCGGCAGGTTTTCGAACTTACATCCCCGCGTTGAGGTATTCGGTCGAACGTTCGAAAACTCGCATCTCCGACCTGACAATCCACCACAATATCTGTTGTCGGCTTACAATAGCAGTTACATAAATATAAAACCTTTGGGCTCCAGGCACTGTTACAGTGTTATATGGTTAATCAGCAACCAAACCAAATCGTATTTTTCAACGTGTATCATTAGTCGTGAAATGTTTGAGGCGGGTTAGAAATTTACCATTTTGTGACTGTTTGTTTGTTTGTTGTTGTTTTACTTATGGTACACAACCTTCTTCAGATCAAATCGGTCAATTAAAAAGCTACTGGTATTTCCGACAGTCTAAACACGTGAAGATAGTTAGTCATCGATAGTATGATCTTGGACAGTCAGCTGAGACGATGTGTTAAATCCTGACACACCCCTAGGATTAATGCCGTATTTCTTCTCGTTTAACAGCCAATTGCGAACGTTTAGAGCCAATGCAGTCAGTTGGTCTGAAAACTGTTGTTGTTGGCTCTTAGCAGTTACGTACTGGGGCTGATATATAAAGGTTTGTCACATACATTGGACAGAATGTATGGTAACTAGTTAGTAGAATAAACTAGCAGAATGAGCCTGAAATGGTTTTCTACACTGGACCATAATGGGGGATTCCACATTTACTTACTCAATAGTTACATACAGCTGATGAACTTACTTTGGAGAATGTTGGGATAATCAGAAGAGAATTTTGAACTACAGAGGAACGCTCAATCGGATAGAATATCAGAATTACGACGGACAATATACGGTGCAAGTAAAATCCACGGTTCCAGCCTCTTTGGCGTATGGCGGCCGGTCTTTGATCAGTCAAGATATCCTATATCAACGGCTGGATGTAGTGCCTTTTTCGTTGGATCTAGATTATGATTTCTCCTTCTTCCTTCTACCTATCTAACCAACCCTATTGGTTTCAATTCTCTTCCCTATCTATCACGTATCTAGATCTACCGTACTCAACATTTTTCCGGTTGTCTTCATACTTGTGCATATGCAGTTGTCCATAGCGTATTGTCCTAAATAGCCACTCACGTTTAACCTGTCTCCAAATTCGTGTTCATTTCATTTGGGCTGAAGAAATCGTTGAACCAGAATTGGAACTTTATCGTCAAATAAAATATTCAGTGCCCATGCACTGTTTCGAAATGCCCTGCCTAGTGATCACACAGATCTGTTTGATCTTGGCTTAGGTGCAAGATTTAAGGCGAAAACAAACCTATGCGTGTCTCTGTTGACTGACCTTTATATTTATCAGATCTTGGTCTACAATTCCGCCCTCATGCCTGCTTAATTGTGGTAGCCGTGCTAGCATTGACTGCTTGTGTAATGAGGTAGGAACAATACAGGCCAGATCCCTAGGGACTAGTAACACCTACCATCACATGGATTGTTTGTATGATATGTCAGAATTCACACCTCCTTATCTTGTGCACCTCTTCCGCACGTTGCAATAATCATCATTGTGGACGGCAATGCACAGGTGGTTCACACTGATGTTTAACCGCTACACATCAATGAGGACAAAAACAAGCCTTGTATAGGAAATGAGAAGGGAAAAGGGAGGGAACGGGAAGGGACCCAACTACTGAGAAACTAGTTTTGTTTATATTAAAACATTCAACACCAAGGTACTTACACTTTGCAAACAAACAACCGAGCTGGGAGTGAAAGTAAGGCGTCATCAACACTTCCCGCGTCATTAAATGCACTCACTTCACAGGAAACTCGGCCGAACAACGACAACATTCACGTCACTGAACTCGATTAGCCGCCATCTTACATAGCACCTTCAGCCGCCGACTTTGTGGGTCGCGAGAGCCTCAACCCGGGAGACGAACCCGATCTACAGCGATCAACTCTTTCCTGAACGATTTCATTTCCCCACAACAATTCATCATCCGTCCACCGGATACTTTGTAGAACGGCTTGGAAAAATCGTACTGTTAGGCGGCCTAATTCCATTGTATGAATGTGTTCTATGCTGAAGTGTTTGATGATGTTTCAACGCACATTTAATGACCGGAATACTATTAGAACATCGGAACCAGCACTCTATAAGACACTAAAACTTTACTGTTATTAGTACTTAGCAGGCACACGCTTTGGTGAGATGTAAATTAAAACAAAGTGCTGTACACAATTTAATGTTTTCAATCCCTTTGTGCTATTTCTTTGTTTTGACTCACCAATACACTACAGCATGTTACGTTTGGCAAAAACATGTGTAACTGTTCTATACTATGAATGGTCTTAGTACATATTGATCTTTATGTTATTGGTTTGCAGGTTCAACGCCAGTGATCAGCTCCATTGGGACTTGGTTTTTACTGGTTCGAAATCTGATTGCCACAAGCCCGGTTAATCGCAAGCAGTTGTGTCGTCCAAAAATGTTGCAAGCTGTTGAATATCTTCTTTCCAAGGTAACTGTTCTTCTGCACACCTGTTTCCAGGACTGGGATTTTTGGTTAGATGACAACTTTTACAGTAATGACGGCTTGCATTTCACGTGATTATATTTAACTTCCTTATCAGTCAAAACAAAAATCCATGTTATGTACGCATTTGTTTGGCAAAGTCCAATCAAGGCATTAGATAACACAGGGAGTAGGGACGTGTATGTGGGTAGTCAAAAGGTGCAGTTACTTAGCGTTTAACCTGTAAAAGGAAAGTGACTAGACGCAAGCTAATACGGATGAGACGTATTCGTGAAAAAGTTTGGCTCCTGTTGGAGTTGATGCATTAAATCTATCGCACTAGTGATCAGTAACTTAATTGATCAGTTTTGGTGTGTGTAGATAACACTGACTGGTCGTGGAGGTGGTGACTGGTGTTAACAGGTTAGTTACCCGGTCTCTTCTCTCTCGCGTACTGGGCTACTGAATAGACATAATCATAACAGCAGTGGTTTAATTGGCACTAAGCAATCTCAATCTATGAGGAGAACTGTGCTCTTTTTTGTAGACAACCAACAGTGTTGTGTTGTGGTTGGTGCGCTCGCTATTACGTACCACGATTTTGCCTTAAGCAGTTCGTTTGTTTGAATCCAACACGCGTTCAAACAACTTATTTTAATCACCACCTCTCACAAACAAATTCTACGCATCAGCTGGCAGCCGTTTTTGATTGGTTAGCGCCGATCGGTCACAATTCCGTTTGCAGTAGCTTGTGCCTGGACTCTGATCACCTGAACTGTCGTCAATCTGGGAACCGTTCCAGTCCCATCTCGTTACACTCCCGAGATGATCGAACACACTTGTTTAATTGCACGATTAAAAATATTGCAAACGACAACGGACAAATTGTGATCCAAGAACTCTATACCCAGATATATATATATATATATTGAGTGGTTAGTGGAATGCTGTTTGTTGAAAACGAGTAGTCTAAGAAAGATAAATCCATGGTTTGGCGGCTCTTGAGTGAGAAACGGCGGATAAGACGCTTTTCGACAAAGTGGTAACTTCACGAGGTTTAGGTACCTGAATGCACATTGACACGAAGAGTTCCTATGATATTCAGTGGGATGCTTAAATGACCTATTTCCACTTAGGATTGGTGTTCAGTAATAGCACTAATCGCATAGAAAACTTCAGAAGAAGAACTGTCATTCGACAACAATATGCAACTGTTCCTAGGTGTTGTAGTAATCTTTTGTCACATTGTTTGATCTTCTGAATAGGTAGAATCCATGGAAGAGAATGTATGGGTACAGTGAGTGCGGTCCGTAAGGGAAGAGATAGAATGAAATAACATTGGGGCTGAAGGCTCATGTCAGAATTACTGTAAGATAACTAATGTTAGAACGGGTAGACATTTCGTTTGTTACCACAACTAGTACATTAAGAAATCCTAAATTGCTTTGAATCTCCAAGACCACATAAAGGAAAGACACCAACCTTTGTATTGATTGTTGTGTGAATGGAGTAAAAGCACTACCCAACTCAAAGGGTTGAAGCAGCGATCCATATAAGGAGCTGATAAAGATGGGAGGGTGATTTTAGTCTGTTTGATAACCGTAGTCTTCTACTAAATTACTCACGTGCGATTATAGCTGAACGTTTGGACTTGATGAGTTGGTCATATTTGGTGCGGTATTAACGACACAGGATCAACATCTTGGCCAAACATTCTTGTAGGGCAGGTCAAGAACGTGCAGCACTAATGAGCTGTAGCAAAATCGAAACTTGAAGTCGCTGCTTACTTGAGTGGTGGGCTCTCTGGACACGCCAATCAGTCTATCAATGTATCTGATTGCCTGTCAATCATGTAATCACTTTGCCGTTCTCTCAATCTCTGCATTGATCGTGGATACTTGCCTCCATTACATATCTGATTTCGTCCCGAAAATGAGTTTCCAATCAAGAGGATAGATTTCCTCTTGAATTACATAAGTGCAACATCAGATGCGTATAGCTCAAGAGGTAAATACTTCTCCACGTTTTTCATCCCCGTGTGCTCAGGTGAACCCACTTCGACTAGACGCTGCAGTGGTGGCTGCCTGCCACAGCCTAGTCCTTCACACAACCTCCTTTCATAATCGATCGAGTCCTAATGCCACTGAAGCGGCAAAAGAACTACTCACTGGACACATTTCAGATCGGGCTTCCACTGATTTGTCTACCGATGGAAGCACTTTGTTCCTACGAAAACTGTTTCTCAATTGTCATCTCTGGTCACGTGCCAATCCAGTTGCACGGCTGGAACACATACAACATGTTATTTTGCTGGCTCGGCAGCACTGTCGATTGTTTAGACGGTTGCTGCCGATCAAATATATTCTTGATGTCATGGACCACTACTACGAGTAAGTGTAGGAATGTAGTGTTTCTAGGTTTTGTTTTGTCTAATGTAACATGTGAAAATAAACCTTGCAGGATAGTACCCGGAAATGCGATTTGGGAGGCTAATTCTCTGCCCAGCAAAATACTTCAACTAGTCAAAACTTTGTAAACTTCACAGCTTGCTCTGTGATGGCTACAAATGACGGCTATTCATGAATGCGTTCATTTGAATGCAACCAGCGGATACATTCAAACATTGGAACCTTAACCAAACTGGCACTAGCTTGGGTGGACGTCGAGACAGATTCGCAGTCACGGATACAATTATTGGGTCGTCCCTTTCTATTAGGTGCCCAGTTTTTTGACCCAGAACCGCGAAAGAGGAGAGACGTGGCACCACCGTTTGTTGGAAGAACGAGTCCAAATTAGGCCACAGTGGCTCTAAATTTATAGGACGAAACGATTGACATACATGGTCTACAAGACGCGAAGCAAATTAAATGAGACGAGCATACACCGCGGTCAGCCACAGAGCTAATCAAATGAAACGATCATATGTGGCAATCAGGACGTTAGAACAGATCACGTTACAGCGCGGGGGGCATCGGCACGCAAATGCAAGTAAACAGTCCAAATGGCACACTGGCCTTCGGCCATACGGCTGCACTCTGATTAGCTGAGTGGAGCTACACCACCACCTACGACCATACCGTTTGGACTGGGCTGGCCGATCGATATGGCGCGATACGTCCCGACTACGTTAGGAACTGTGCGTCCTAACATCACCAAATGGTGTAATGAGATCAAATGAAAACTCTGAAGGGTAAACAAAGGATGCAAAAGCTTTGTTTAAGAATGGCGTGGTGAACGGATTGTGATACTCGTTATCCGAAAGCATCTCCCGACGAGGTTCACGTGAGGTCAACAGGAGGTATCAGCATGTACACACAATTATGTCCCCGGATTTCCCGCTTTCTGATGCTTTTATCCTACCCTGTAAAACTTGCTGAACTAACAATGAACACTGACAGATTGGTTATCATCTTAAGAGGTCGGGTTATGTAATTTGGGCTTAATTTTATGAACAGCGGACCTGGTAGTAGGACATCAAAAAATCATGCTGGTCACCTAATGCATAAGTTATTCGAAATTTAATCTCGCGGTCGAAAATTTTATCATTACCTGACTGTCTATGCTCGGTGAGTTCAAATGGTAACGCAATTAGTGAAAGTAAAACTTTAACTTGAGACCGATTATACAAACTGTAAAAGAACCATTTTCTTTATCCAATCCTGAGGTGCGCCGAACTTTGTACGTCGTTTACCATAATTAGCGTTTCAGAAAAAAATGACTCCTCTTCAGCCATCAGTCCTTTGTCGATGTCCGTCTCTGAAGAGTCCCTCCTGTTCCATGACTATCAGTCTGTCATGGACATTCAACATCTGGAGAGTATAGTTCTTCGGAAAGTGCGTTATCATTTCGGTGTGTTGTTGGAGATCATACTGGATAAATTCGTCACCTTGGACGATGTGAAGGAGATTTTCATGTTTCTGTGTAGTAGTTCTTCGATCAATGTGGTGAGTCTCCCGTTTCTGCAATGCAATTTGGGTTGTCAGTTAACGAATAACGTGTTATACTTCGTGTTTCCCAACTTATGAGGTCGAGTGGTCTGCTGTGTTCAATGGTTTTACAAAGCATACACCTAATTTACGAGGTTAAGCGCTGATTTTGTAGGTTCTGCTTGTTTGTAGATCAAGAGTTTAGGTAAATCGATGTTGGTTAGGAGCAGGACGGTAAGTAGATGGATATGGTCTCTGGGGTTAGGTTTCCAGAGTGTTGTTGATCTTCTAACCGGATACTTGTTTGGCAGAACTCAAGTAACCTCCTCTATCTCAGATTGCAAGGTCACGATACCAAATAATCTATCAGGTTCTACTAAACAAAAGTGAAATCTCTAGACTGTGAATGTCAAGATAGAGTGCTGACTAAACCCAAACATATTGACGTTTTTATGGAACTCGGAAGAAATAAGCTAAACTGATACGCCAAAGGTAGCTGTCACAATAAAATTCGAGTCCGACGTGGTGTTCTTACGAGTTAATCAGTCTTTGCTGGTTATGTTTGTAAACAGGATCCGGCTGCCCGTTTGTTTTCGACGAGTGTGCACTAAGCTATTTTTTTTTACAACCGGCCATGTTTAAGGATAAAACCTGTTTACCACCGTTGCAGAGAACTATCTGCAAGCACTACATTTTACATGGTACTGTATCCATCGGCTGCACATTATTCCGAAAGGCCCTTTTTGTTCTCAGTGAAATCCGGGAGTATCTTACCATTTACTTCTTGTATGTCAACAATTCTGTGCTTCGTATGCCACTAGTGTCTAACGACGTTAACACAGGCTTTGACCAGGCGTCAGCCAGTTTTAGCTTCTTCAGCACGTCTCCATTATTATCTATTTGGTCATGTCAGAGACTGCAAGTTGTCCTCTAGTAAATGACGCCCAAAAGTTATTGTTATTTTTGGGTGACAAACATCTACCTCTGTCTACTTTCGTTATTGACTGAGAGAATGCGAAACTACTTGAATCTTCGGCGTGTCAGTTTATCTTGTATTGTCAATAGAATCTTCCCATTAAACAAGTATTGGTTTTGCGCCTTAAGTCCTTTTTCGGTTCTCCATCATCTCCTAACGTATGTATTTAGGCCAACGAAGTTTTGGAAATGTTGTTGCGCATAGTGGATCATCCCAAACTCAACGATCGATTGGTCAACCTTTTGTACGAACCGGGAACGGCCATCAATTTGTACACATTCTTGTTGCGACCCCTGGGAAACGTGGGTTCGCAGGCGAAGAGGAATGCTTTACAAGTGAGCCATATCTGTTAGAACTAGGACGTTTACAGAGCAGACGATATCTTAATGACAAAATACTTTATTGTGTACAAACGTCTTTCTGATAAGTAGCGTTGCAGTTTTGATCATTTAAAAGAGACCCAATTTCGAAAAACATATGCTTCGGCTGGATTTAGACAAGGGGCGAAGAGAACATGCCCCAACGTGGCAATCGACGTCCTGGCCCAGCTAGTAGAACTCTTGTTTCGTCTGGGTATGTTGTGTTCTTACACTGATTGGTGTCTAGCCGAAGCGCAAACGTTTCGCAATTGTCTATTCTAGACGTGGAATCGCAAGGACAAAACTGATAAAAAACAAATCAAGTCAGACAGTTGCGTAATTTATTTAAGGAGATGTATGGTCGGCATCTATACAACTATTGATGCAACCATATTTTAGATGATTAACAATTCATTTTTGAGGTCATTTTTCTCGCAAAATTGGTGGAATCACTGGGAGACTGCCAACCAAGGGATTACAGAAGAGCCGTATGCACGGGTATGGACACATTCGATGGATTGGTAACGGGATCTATCGTGACAGTTATGAATATGTACTCAGAAAGACTGGCTGCTACTAAGGAGTTATTTCGTGGATTAAGAAAAGGTTACAGTTCACGGAGATAAGGAAGAGGTATTGGAACGCATTCACAAAACAAAGAGTTAGACCATGTCGGGTTGAAAATGACTTAAAGTGTAACACCGAGATGTCAACCTTTAGCAGTAGCTTTCCTAATATCAAGATGTTGTATCGAGTTGCAACACAATGCGACATCTGAATAACTAACAAATTATAACCTAGGATGGGATTAAATAGGAAATTCGTTGCTTGAGGCAATCGCCAAAAGCTTCCAATAGTGCGGTTTTACAACAGATGAAAATAGAACATGAATACATTTAAACAGTCTTCATTAGGTAAGTGGAAGTGACTCTTTTTCGAACCCAAACGGCGAAGGGGACATTTCGGACGACGCGAACAACACTTATGATCTTTCTCAGTCGATTGCACGTGGTGACAGCTTAACTTGCACATTGGAAGTAGGGCAAACCGTTTGACTTCCTCACCAATGAGACGGATTGCGTCAGTGCCTTCTGGGAACAACAATGCTCGTGTACGACAGTTGACTAATATTGGTGTTGTGAACATCGACACCGTAATAAGTGCGTCAATAAAACAACGGAAATTCTGTACAGAGTCGGCCAGTTCTATCTTGCTGATCTCGCGTTAGACTCAAAACGATACTGTCATTCTCAAAATCATATAGGGTATTTTTTCTCTGTTTCACTGTGACAGGTCTTTCTACCTTAAGCTTGGTTTAATCACACTAGGGTAGTATAAACTGACTGGAGGTCAACTGACAGTGTCTAACCCGGTATGCAGTTCACAAACTTATTACTGCCCTGAATTCATACAAATTTTGACTGGGTGGTTGTACAAGCGCGTTTTATAAGATTGGGAAAAACTGGCGATTCGTTTATCACCGCTTAACCTGCAACAGAGCAGATCTTGATGTTGTGTCGTTGAGTGAGTACGTAATTAATTTTGCTCAGTGGTTTGAACCCTCGTGTTTCATCCACTAGGTTAGGGTATAGGCGAACAGTTTAACAGACCTGTTGTGCAGAGTCCGAAAGCAATGCAGCGCTTGTTAGAATGCGAGCCCATTTGCTCATTAGCGCAAACGACCAGAGCGATAGAGGGCAAAACCATTTCAACCCACCAGAAAATGAGGATGCCTCACTATTCAGAACAGTACGGTTTAGCCTGGGGCATTACAAAATGGAATTTTGCCTTGACGCTTAAATTTGTTATCTGCGAAAACGATCCAGTTGACCAGTCATTTGAAAGTTGAATTACAAAATGTGTACATAAAATCGACTTTATTGTTAGTCGCGGTGTAAATGAAATTTACAGACTAGATATCCGGGCGGCCAAAGTGATGACTTTTGCGTCCCTCTGACTGTCGTATTCATAGTGAGAAAATATAAAGGGCAACCTTTTTCAGGGTAACCACCATCAAGTTAATTACACCAAAAGGACATCAAGGTTTGCAAAAGTTAGATGATAGATAACTGCAGCCTATTCTCAGCGGTATGGATACTACGTAGAGGGACCACACTTCTGTAGTTCCAAATAATTCCATTCTGCAGGTTCTGAGAAGTTAGTCACCAACGCACACTTCATCTTCACACGTGTTTGTTGTTACATCACTTAATTAGCCTTCGAAGCATGAGCCGTCATCTACAGCAGGATCAATAACAAATTGCTTTGTTCGCTCTATGGGTGAGTGGACAGACAACCGGTAATACAGTGTAGAAATGGGTTATAAGTACCCGAAATTTATTTCGTAACAAACGACTACTTGTTCAGAGCAGGCCAATAAAATAACAGCCCCGAGGTTGTCACCATCAGCCAACTGAAATGTGCTGTTCTCTTTCGTTCCGTCTCGTTACCTAATTTGACTCAGTGCGAACCGGGTCAGAGTTGACGGTGCTGTTCCGCCATTCACAGGACAGTCCGGTCCAGATCAATTGCCCTGATTTCTCTCGCCTTACTTTGAACAACTGGATGATATTCAGCCTACACGCGCCCCTATGTGTTACTTGGTAGCGAATACCCGGTCGTGTAAATGTTGGGAAGTGAACTCAACCTTCAGAACTATAAACTGTTCTTGAGTGAAACTTCTGTCGATGAACAACCTGATGTCCTAGTAATATGGTGTGCACTACGTTCAGATTGCTCCATACTGCAATCAATATTTTGTGAAGATTAACGTCGCTTTATCGGACTTGTTGTGGGTTCGCTTTTATCCCTCTTTCACTCACTCACGCACCTTTACTCGTTTCTACAGCTTTTGTGCAAACTCATCACGAACAATCGCATATCCGATGCACATAAGGTACAAATCTTATTGGAGCCGTTGGGTGGTCTGACCGGATTCCTAGCCCACCACGAAGAATTACTGCCACTGTTGCATGACGCCGACTGCGTTGGTCTGTTTTTACAAATTTTCAAGACTAGTGAGTGACCTGGTGACATTGAATTTTGCCCTTTGTGTGTCTTAACAAATTTAGATTGACACAAGAGTCAGTCTGCTTGAGTACAGTAACAAACTGGCATTGTAAGAATATGATTCTGCTAAAAGCATTAATCGAAAAGATTTGAAAACGAGTCTTCAGGCTTACTGTGTACCTGTGGATAGTTTGTACAAACACTGTTTTCGTACTACTTGAAAACACATCATTGAATAGGTGGTCGGCGCTTCGCTCAAACACACCGAAAGGAAGGTATATGAAGGGGGGGTTTGATGACATTTGTGGTGTAGGGATCAAGCATTTGAAGGTTAGGGAAAGTTGAGATTGGTTATGTGCTTGCAAATTTATGCTAGACGGTTTGGAAAGCAAAGACAACTCGGAAAATTGTTTCACCGTCAGCAGGTCAGCAATAAAAAAGATTACGAAGCAAAAAATCAGAGAATAATGAGCGGAATAGAAATCTAAACATTACTTATCAAACATACAACAAATGCGTTACAACACAGCAGGCAGCAGCTTGCTAGCGTCGAGAACATCATTCTATCGTGATAATTCTGATATCCGAACTGTTCTGAATACTCGGTTTGGTGTCTCGTCATCATCATCATCATCATCATCATCATCATCATCATCATCATCATCATCATCATCATCATCATCATCATCATCATCATCATCATCATCATCATCATCATCA
>QNGE01002722.1:0-25618 GCA_008508345.1 Paragonimus westermani
TTGCTGATGACGCCTTACTTTCACTTACAGCTCGGTTGTCTGTTCGTAAAGTGTAGGTATTACTTTTCTGAACGCAGTCTGTTCATCAGCCCATATCTTAGCAACCGATTACAATTTTTGTCGCCGTCAGCACTGTTAATTGTATAACGGAATAATAAAATACATGGTTTTAGGGGACAATCCATAAACTTTCAAAGATGCTCACCTTCAAAAGTGGGTTGATGATTGTCACCGTTACTGTCGAGTGATATGCAGACTAACCGACATTTTAAAACATTTCTACGCAACTGTGGGAAATTCTGAACATAAGTTGAAGGCCGAAATCAACCGTAAGTGGTGAAGATCTTCAGGAAGAGCACGCGTGTCGTTACGTGCAAAATAAAGGCTTTGCCGAAGGTTCTATCCCGCTAGATGAAACGAAAACGTACGATACTGGTGACGACGTTTGGCCTTTCTGTAAGGCCCCATTGTATATTCTAAGGGGTTTTCTCCAGTGTGGAAACATAGATTACATGTCAGAGTTGATTACTTGTTGTCAGGCAGTCCCAATTTTGTGGGCAACCGCTTCTGAAATGCGCGACGTTCGAACCGGCTTACCGTGACTGTGCGCCGGTATCGCCACCACTTAAGCGCTCTAGATCGGTTTTCTCGCGAATCCTTTATTGAGTCCACAAATCGATGCCACTAGGAATAACGTACAACAAAAACATGCAAATATGATTGTACTTGAATTTTAGGACACGATCTAATTGAACCGATCTACTGTTTTGATAAAAACTTCCCATTAAGACCGAAACATCATTAAAAATATTTTGCCTTTTAGTCATACACTTTGAATGGTTTTGGCACATTTCATATCCAAAGGTGATGCGAACAATCTCATAGATACGGAATACATTAAGCCCCAACCTCTGTCGATGCAGTTAAGAGGTTCGTACCTGAATACCGTCATAATGTTGATGAAAAGAGAGCTAGGTCAATGTCACTGTGAATATGCGTGTGCAACGGTCATGGGAGCGTATCAGTCAACGAAAGTAGTTTGTCGACAACAATCTATGGTACGATGCAGCTGATTTTTCTACACACAAAAATAAGAGAGGTTAGAAGAGCTGCTAACAGCTCTGATACAACAATTCACCAACCACCAAAGACATCATACGGCTAATAGTAACCTACAATGTGGACGACCACAAAATCGTCTATCTTACTCCAACGGGGCCGGCAGAACATATCCAATCCCTGGAAAGGGCGTTGTCTGACAGTCCCACGACTTTATCCGACCGCCAACAATAAATAAAGTCCAGTAAGGTACACGCTTCATTTACATGTGGAAAAAGTGGTTTGACTACGATTTTAGCAAGGAATCAAATAACACACAATCGGTGAGTGTCGAAACATTACGTTGCTGGAGTTATTAGTTCGCTTCGTGTGGATTAATCGACGGAGACAACGTTGATCAATTTGAAACAACCCAAATCTCCGAAATCCAATAATCAAGTTGGATTTGTGTATATTTTCACTAGAAGACACTTTTCAAATCTTGAACTGCTCTTCCTGGATTCAGAAGACCTGGAACTAACAAGCACCCATCACAACTGACATGACCTGTACAGGAACTAGTTTGGCCGGTTTTCTGACAGTACACGAGTAAGTTGTACAGAGGACGGCACCGAATACTACTTAGGAGAGAAAACATCTATAAGGAGCCTAACAAAGACAATTAAGTGAGCGGTTAAAAGTTGTCACAACACGGAATTCGATCAAGTGGAATACCAACTGGAAAGTAGACAAGTTATCCAAACTTTCTCGCATTGTTAGGGACACACCTAACACCGATATTGAGCAGTTCCAGGACGCGTCGACCTTGTAGCAAACCCACAAGAACAATGAAGCCGATGATTAGCAACGAGATCACGGAGAGATGTTTTCCCAACCGATCCATGCTCTTCTGCAGTGGTGTGCGTGGTGCCTAGAATCGATGACGAGAAAAACAAACGAGAGGCGGTATTTATGAAATGGTTATCGGACGCCATCGAACGACTGTACAAAGATTTGAAAACATCTCAAGGGACGTTCGTTGAATCACGTGTCCCATGGAAAGGAGAAAACTGTTTTCCAGTGTAAGTTGTGAGCTTCCAAACACGATGTATGGAACTCAGGAACACTGGGGTAAAATAGCAGAATAAAACAATGTCGTCTAAAATAGTACGCCTCAATCAGTGTTGTCGTTACGACTCGCCCCACGATCCTTGATATGTGATTGAGCGCTAAACGTTGTTAGCGCTGCCAAAGTGGAATAAATGAGTTGAACTTTCTAAATAAGCTAGTTAATGCTAGTGTAGATAATGTGAGATGAACGTGAAATAGACACAAGCACTTAAGTGAAGCGTGATTATAAATTTAACATCCACTTCGCATAGTCTGGGAGTATCAAATGACATGTTCAGTTCCGAACAACTTAGCAGTATCAAGCGGTCTCGCACACAAGAGTATAGGGGAAGTATAGAAAAGACAGTCTCGTGAAAACACCTCCCACCCGCATGAAAAAAAATGACTTACTTCTTCCGACTGCATCAAACGAAACACCTTTCCGAATTCCGAATGTTCGCCAGTGGCGATGACAACTCCCTTGGCTGTACCGCAACAGACCAATGTTCCCATGAACGCGATGTTGGTCAAATCGTGACAGCCCCGTAATCGGTCCAGCGCAGCCGAGTTACACACAGACTCAGGTGAAGTGGTTTTCGTGTCGATTGAAGGAATCCGTATGGAAGTAGGCGACGCACCATCTGAAAATTGATAAACATATTGATTGCACAAAATTGGTTAGGACTTCGTCTTGCTGCTGTGCAACTGTATGTGGTGCACGTGATCTACATGTTGCCTAGTGATCCAACACCAGACAGCGGCATTAGAGATGGAGTGAAAAGTGCATTAGTAATGAGCAGTAAGGGATTTTGCTTCTAGTAGAAACTGAGCATCACCTGCGATTGACCACGGCTGCTACATTCCCATAGGCTTTCCAGTCCGCTTGTTTGGAAAACAAGCACTAGACTCGAGTCTCGCTCTCATTAGAGCTCGTCAGTAATGCACATTCTTGCCACGGCCCGCACTAGAACTGCGATCACACTTTGATGAAGCAACCCTGTTCACCACTGCGACATTCGACTCACATTAGGCACGACCGATTTGTCACATGTGAACGCTCAACCACTTTCGCCTGTGAGTGATGATCAGGTTGCCCGATCGTCTCGAGAGCAGACACAGTGACTGTCCTGTTAACTCTAATCGATCATGCCTTGACGAGGACTTCTGTGCAAGTTGAAATCACAGGAATCATTTACTTGTTGAGCGGTATTTCGATTACCGATGAAGCAGTGGTCAACGCGGTTGCCTCATGAAGGCGTGACCCGATTTCCAGTCCCGACCGCCGCAAGGATGTGCAATCTGACGAGCTCTAATGAGAGTAAGACTCGGGTCTATTGCTTCTTTTCGAAGCGGGCGGACTGCAGAGTCTATGGAAATGTGGCAGCTGTGGTCCATTGTGGGTGATGTTCAATTTATATGATAAAACATGCATTCTTACGAGTACTCAACGACAGGATTACATGGTAGAAGAGCTGTGTTCCATCAACCAAGAGAAGATCGACCTTTTACGGTCAAAATAGTGGCCCGAGTTTTGTGTGTAGACCGATAATGATAATGAACATTTGGTTCCGCACTGGTCTTAGCGAAGACTGAAATGACCACTAACAACACCCGTTTCATTTCACCTATATATGGCCCCATTCTGCTAATCGATTACGGTGTGTACGGTATCGTTAAATATTTCTACCCAAAATTCTATATACAAAATTGATGACTTCAGCGCTCACGTTCTAAGCATTTGTATCGCATTCGGACTTTCAATGGACGGGGCTCACAACCCAGGGTTTGACAGCAGTCACAAGCGTTCCGTTGAATTGGTCATATTTGTGGGACTGTTGAACAGGCAACACAAAAATTCCCTTGGTTTAGTTTCAATAACTGATTAGATATTTGGAACGGCACTAACTAATCTGGGTCGTACTGGTTAAGCCGGTCTCTCCGTGCGAGTCGAGGAGTTACCAACAGCTGCAACACTACAGTCATAACACATAATCAAGGGTTAGTTCGATCAAACAGTGACTGGAAAGAACTACTAAATCATCAACCTTAACGCGAGGCGTTTGTTGCCGAGTGGCAGATCAGTGAAGACGTCAGTCAGACACTACTGAATTGCTCGGGTGCAAACGACAACGTCTGAGATAACTTAGACTCGCGTCCGTGATTAAACAAATGGTGACCATTACGTAACCACTGAGCTATATCGAGATCAGCCAACCAGAGCATAACCGGCACACTAAAGAATGTCAACAGAAGTGGTTTAGAAGCATGGGGCAAAGGATAAATGGATAGCAATTTGGAAGAAAAAAATTGTGCATATGTATTCCGACTTACTGGGAGAATAGTTATGGGGTAGTATCTCGGAAGGGATGCTGGAGGGAGAAGAGGACTGCGAAGAGGAAGAGGAGGAGGAAAAGAACAGAACATCAGCTGTTTTCGACACTGCTTCCGTCTCCCCGGTCAGGCTGGATTCGTCCACTCGAAGGTCGACTGCCTCTATGAGTCGCAGATCGGCCGGAACGCGGTCACCCATCGAGAGGAAAACCACGTCGCCAGGAACCAATTCGGAAGCGAGGAAAGTGGAAAGTTGACCGTTACGGATACTGAGAGAAAGGTGGAAGGGGGAAGTGCAAAATGTAAAGACAAATGACAGAGTAATCATAATACTTAAACGGTCCTCTTATTACAGAGTCCATTTCTGTTGACCTAGATAAAACACGTAACAGAAGATGCAAGGATGTCATGCACTGAAATGAAACTATTGTTTGCTTTCCTGCAGATATAGGTCACATTAGCACAAGCATATCGATTAGACATTGAATACCGGCAGTACTCCTCCGTCTGTTTTCAATGACTGTAACTCACGGTAAACAAAAGTACGATACAATAAAACATACTGACCCGATTCAACTTGTATGCCTGACCAACGTTAGATAGAACGAGAGGACACTGAACTAGATAGCGGTCGCATGATGGAGGTCATGCATGTCGAGGTGAGCAAAAACAACCGAACTAACCAAGAAGTGCAAAACAAAGTAGACGAAAAAAGACATTTTGGTGTGTAAGATGAGACGCTTCAAAAAGCAAATAAGTCATTTGAGTTTGTTGAAACATCGTGTTGAGTTCAAGGTTATAGTCTGTATCGACTGTGAAAACAACCAGGTGATTGGAGTAGCAATGACGAAAAGGTGGGTACCAGAAATAATAGACAAACTAAGAATACGTTAGACTTGTAAGTCAACATTATGAAAATTCAGCCGGAAAGAGGGCTTTCAGTAACTATACCATTAGAGCGATGTTCAATGGGGTTC
Organism: Paragonimus westermani; assembly: GCA_008508345.1. Classification (NCBI taxonomy): domain Eukaryota; kingdom Metazoa; phylum Platyhelminthes; class Trematoda; order Plagiorchiida; family Troglotrematidae; genus Paragonimus; species Paragonimus westermani. The sequence goes on from QNGE01002722.1 coordinate 5,457, forward strand.
AGACCAACCAACTGAAAGGGCCGGATTAACGACTGATGACCTGGGGATTTCCTGAAATTCTATTGTAAGTGACAGTGAATGGCAGAAAAGATGACACGAAGGCGCATGCAGTCATATATGTAAGCAGTTATTCACGAGAGACGTTTCGCTGTACGTTAGGTTACATACCGAACGACTGAAGAGGGTTTGTTTTAAACTGATGAAATGGCGTTTATTTTTTGTAACTGGATCACTGTTACCTTTGTACAGGGGATAAACATGATACCCACGAAATAATTTGACGGCTGTTGTCAATACAACAGAACGATCATCCCGCATTTTGAACCGGTATGTTAACTTACCGGCTTACAGCCTACATTATTTATTGAGGAAAATACCAGACCTAATGTCGCAAAACACAAACGGAACACGCTTAATCACGCTGAATATTCTCCAGCAACCACTGAATCAAAAAAGTTGTTTTCGATACTAGAAAATCCAGTATAGTACACACGGCAAGAAGGAGGAAGTAGGTAAGTACCGCCACTTTCAGTCACTTGAGAGCATTCGTGGACATATGATGGACAGCCGCTACAGGATAACTGGTTGGCTGCTCCAATTCGCCTCAACTAGTTGTCAAGCAGATCCCTCGAATTTATCGTGTCTTGTTGAATATCTACAGAGCCAAAGTGAATGACATGATTTGTCGTTGTTCACTTGTCATTAACCATTTTGATATTTCGGTCCACGACATATTCAGGTAGCTCACAATTGACGATTGAGCTCCCGCATCTTTCAAGCACAAGTACGACGACATATAAGTTGACAATCTGATTACGGTCAACCAACCTAATTATGTGAGTAAAAAGTGATAATTCAGTCACGTCTCGCAAGAAATCAATGGAATATTTGTTACTGGCGAACGTGTGCGCAATAATATTGCTTCCAAAATGTAACCTATCACTACACGTAATGCATGGTATGTTTGCCGGCAAAACAATACCGTTCAGCAAACTTCACACTTATTGTCTAGAGACAAAGAAGAAATCTTGGTAGAAGCACTATAGACTGTAGTTAACAGGAAAGTTAATGCAACCGTTTTGTTTCATACTGAGAAAAATGTGTAGCGGCTGAAGAGAGTGGCTGGCTGATGGTAGGAAACGTACTAAAGAATACGAGAATTGATTTGCAGACAGTTAGTCCGCGTGACCACTAGCGAAGCTACGTGAATCGACCTCGACAAACTTCGCATAATAATCGAACAAATGAACTATGAATAAATGTCAGAATGGTTATCCGCACACGTAATAACTAGACCCTGTAAAAACGAAACTGGAATTTGGAACAATGTGACGGCTCACACATCTCGACTACCCATCGGGCTAAACCGGACAGTGTGGTAACAAAGTCAGGCAGGTTAACAGGTAAACGTCTCATGAACCACACTCTCCTGGTCCTCAAACTTCGAGTTGGGTGGGAGAAAAGGTTAACATCTTTCCCCGAAATATGTACTGGTATTGGCACACTAACACCCACCCGCTGCCCAACGGTACAGACTTTCCAACCGAAAGCGGTGGTTCACAACCCTGATCGTTCGCCTGTCTAGACCTGGGCGGACTGGCAGCATCTCAGCCCAACACACAACCATGAATACCTGAAACACCAGTAAGTCCATATTGCACCAGCAGTCCCACACTATAAACCGGGTCTACCCATCAACTGCATACAGCAGGGTGGATAGGAGAAGACACGACACTGTTCAATCCTCCCCTACTGTCCTATCAAATTTAGCTCTCAGGCACCTTCAAAACCCATTCCTACCAATTACTCCACAGGTCCCACAACAAATACAGCCAGTCATAGTAACACTCAGCCGGTAAGTGTCACATCTTACCATCCAGCATCAGGCCTCCCTCGTCCCCTGCTTAGACATTGGAGGCGAATCAGTATAGGTGCCCTCAACGATCGCACGCTAAAACAGACAAGTCAGTTGGCTGATATCGCACAAACGCTAGACTCGTTGAATGTCGATGTCTGCTGTATCTCGGAGACTAGAATCCCGGACAGTGGGCAACGTATGGGATTAACAGCAACCGCACTGTCTACCTAATACTAGTCATACACTTCGGTGACTCCACAGCCGTCGATACAGGTCAGGCTGGAGTAGGTACAGTTCTTGAAGTGACCGCTGCAATCGCGGTGGTAAGTTAGCCTCCCGTTAACAATGGACTGCGTGCTGTCCGCTTAGTAGGCTCTATCGAGGCCAGCTCTAAACGCAACATTTTCAAAAGTCTACTCACTATGTCTCCTTATGCTCCAACTAACTGTAGTGACGTCGGTGTCAAGGATGCCTTTTACTCAGATCTCGCCGCCTTCTCTCGGTCGACGCATGGGTCTCATATTGTCGTTCTGGTCGGAGCTATGAACGCCCAGGTCGACCAGTTCAGTTGGAGGTTTAGGATAGCATCACATCGCTCGAATAATGCAGGACAGGTGTTGCAACAGTGCGCTGAGCACAGGCCATTTTTGAACACCACTAGTCCTAGACATCGTGTGCGCCGTTGTTACATTCGGAAACTTCTTTCATCGAAACAGAATTACTGCCAGATAGATCACACACCTGTTGGTTATAGGTGGTGAGGCTTCATTCGGCACTGTCGTTCTCAATGGAGCATAAACTCAAATTCAGATCATGAGTTCCTACGTCGCCGTTTCGTCCTCACTATGCTGGGCAACGATTCCACCGACAGTAACAACTATCTGTTGAGAAACTGGCTATAACGTCGAAAAAACATAAGTACCAAACCAGCGTAGAAAACAAGCTTAGCAATTCTCACTCTGAAGATCCTAAGAGCTGCTGCACACAAGTCTCACAAACCATTCACGAAGCAGGTAATGCAGCATGCGGTGCGGTGGCTCCTACGTTAAGCAAATATTGGACCTCAAAGAAATCGCTGGATTTGTTAAAAGTCACACGGAACATCCTTCATAGCAGTCCGCATAACAAGTTTAGAAGAGACATCCACAGGAAGCTGATGAGTAGCCAGACCGCCGATCGTCAAGCTTGAATAATAAGGAAACCTAGGAAAATGGAGACCGATTTTGCTTCAGAAAACATCGGCAGACTCTTCAAGCTTACCCACGCTACTGGTCCAAGGCGATCGTTTGTCTGCGAAGCTATCAGCGAGACACATGACACACTCATCCATAATAAATCCGGAAGATTAAAGCACCCGACGGAGCACTTTGAGGAGCAACTTAGCTGGCCTCCTGTTTCCACTATGTTACCGCCATAAATTTGTAACGTAGAAACCTGGTGGGTAAATTTGGAACCACCCACTAAGACTGAGGTCCGAAATTACATTTCGGATCTCAAACGTAATAGAGTTGCTGACCCAAATGACCTCTTGTCCGCAGTCTTCAAAGAATTTGAAGATGTGGTAGCAGAGGCCTTGACTCAGTTGTCTCAACCTGTATGGATGGCGTCGCTTGATAATCGAAACCATATTCATGAAAGGTGTCAGGGGATCTTGCGAAAACCGTAGGGGAATTAGTTCGACCCCAGTCATTAGTAGGGCTCCCGCATCCATTGTACCCCGTTAACTCATCGCGGCCCGGGTGACAAACATGAGGGGAGAACAGACGGAGCTTCGTTACGGACGAGGATGTACTGATCAAATTCTCACTCCTCGCTCAATTACGGAGCAGCCTCAGATGTACTCTACTGCCGGTCAACAATCACCGTACCTCTCGAAGAAAAAGATGCATCAAATTCCGAGGGTCGATCCACACTTCCAGAGTCACTCAAACACAGAGGTGTACCGACCAAGCATTTGAACATACTGTCGCCGCTTCATTACCATACTTCAGCTCAGGTTACGTTCATGGTGAACTGCTTGACAGATTCAGCACCAGCAGTGGCGTACGTCAATGCTGACCAATCTCAAAATTCTTGTTTGATTTCTTCATAGACGAAATGATGGATTGTCTCCAGCGCTCACAACATGCCGGCATGGACCTCCTAACTGGTGAAGCACTGACTGATCTTGCTTAGATTACTGATGAGTAGTCCGGAATTTGGTTTATTTTCAAGTTGAACATCACTCACATTTGATCGCAGTCTTCACATTCAGATAGACCTTCAAGACAGCCTCTTTCGAAAAGAAGCACCAGACTCGAGTTTCGCTCTCATTAGAGCTCATCAGTAGTGCATATCCTTGCTACGGCAGGGATTTGAACTCAGGCCACGCTCTTCATAAGGCAACCGAGTTGCCCACTGCGCCATGGAGCTCGAATGCTCATGCTGACGAAAGGGTGTTCCGGTATGACAATTCCCGAGCGCACACACAATGCTGGAACCTATTTCGCGCTCGGCCAACCAGTTCGGAATGCGCTCTGCAACCTAAAAAGGCAAAATGCTTCTGCAATATTTCTGCCACTACGTAGACCTAATGCTAGATAAGGAAACCATGGAGGTGGTTGACCGATTTGTGTACCTCGGAAGCTGCATCAGCGGCGGCGGAAGTGTAGAGAACTAAATAGAGGCGCGTATCTCTAGCACTAGGACGGTGCTCGCTAATCTGAGACACCTATGGCGACAAAGAGGTATCTCTCTGAAGCTTAAGGGTCGCGTTCACAAGACAACAGTGACGGCTGTGTTACTTTACGGTAGCAAAACTTGGCCGCTCAGAGTAGAAAACGTGAACCATCTTCAAGTATCTGACCATCGATGTCTGCGTTCAGTCGCTCGTATCGGGTGGCACCAGCCAGTAAGCAACGAACAGCTTAGGATGTGGGTGTTTGGTGCCGATTGGCAAACGAGTTCCTTTGATCGACCATTACATTTGCACAAACTTAAATAATTAGGTCACGTACTAAGGATGCCAGCTGGTCGTCTGCCACATCGAGCACTGTTGTTCATCGACGCTGCGGCCGACTAGCGTTAGGCGCGAGGTGAACAGATGGTGACCTGACGTACAGAAATGAAGTCGTTCACAAAGGCGTTGACCACCGTTGATCGGGTTCACCTCGCGGGCTGGGCCCTCGCAACTCACACAGTCAGTGGCTATGGATGTTAAGTGAGATGGCCGCTAATCGAGCCCAGGGGCGTGAATGTTGTCGGTGTTTGGCCGAGTTGTCCTTGTAGTGAGTGCATCCAATGATGCGGGATAGCGAGGAACGTAAGGAAGCTGTCTTGCTGATGACGCCTTACTTTCACTTACAGCTCGGTTTTCTGTTCGCAAACTACGGGCACGTTGATGTTGAATGTCGAATGTTTGACTATAGAAGTAGCTATTTTTATTATTCGAGTCCTCTCCTCTTCCGATTTGTTTTCTACACTCCTGGCGAGGACTTGATTTTTGCTCGATGGCTATATGACAATTAGCTATCGGTGAGGACCACTGATGCACCACTGTCTACCATGAAAATCGTGATCACGATCATGACGCTGACTAGATGGACCACGCGACCATTATTACTGGCAGTGCAGAGGTGTGTGTGCTACTCCCCTCAGCCTTCATGCATCCTGCTCTCATGAGCTGACAGAGATGCGCTGGTTGTGGATTTTTTATTGATCAGCAGGCCTCTGTATGACAACAAAAAGAACTGAGTATTTGAATGTAGTTGGTTCGACGTCCATCAACGAAGTGATGTTCTGACCTCGTTGGATCCCATCGGCACCACGCATCCTTTTCGGGTGGTCACTGGGAGTAACTAATCGATAATCCTCTTTCAGGAGTATAGAGAATGCTCACTAGGTTGTAAACCAATCATAAACGACTTCCGCTTATGAAAGAAAAGAGGCACGGCAGTTAAAGATGGATTGACGATGTAAGACCACGCTTACTTGATGACACTAACAATTAAACAACGAAGTTGTCGCGGTGAGGAGCAAGTAAACCCACTCGCTCAAATTGTGAAAATGCATAGATACAGATGGTTGAGCTATAAACTGGAACGATAACCCATTACTTGTTACGCCGCATACTGACTGTCGAACTCTAAGCTCATTAACACAGTGAATGGTAAAGATAAGTGAAAACAGTCGGTAGTTTGTCTCGGTATAACTTCTGAACATCCCAGTTGAAGGTTGGTACAACTACTATTGAATTATCCTCTCGTTTTTGTCCGTTTTCGCCCTGAGAACTCTGCTTCATATAAATGCTATGCAATTGGTTTGATGATGAATAACCGAAAACGAGCTTGTTCGCTACACCATTTTTCTGGTAACTATCCAGAGCTTGCAGTAAAACATAGAGAAATCGCATTGACGGATAATGTTAGCTTGACTTTCAGCTTGTACACCATAAAGCACTGGCTTCTACATGATACACAAGACATACGAGTTTGACACTGTCAGCTTGCCCAAAGCTATTCAGAACCAAAGGAAAAACTGCGCTCCATCCATGTCATTGATAGCTGGGTGTCGTTACAACTTGGCTATTTCCAAGGACACCTTTCAAAAACATTTAGTGTACAAAATATAACTTGCCAATGAGATTTGGGTGGCATAAGTTTCTTCAATGCATCCAAAGCTTTCTCCGAACGATAGTTCTGTATAAATGCGACGGTTACCACAATACAAACAGCCTGCAAAGGTCATCAAAGACTATGCACGTTTTGAAAAGAGATGACCTACAGCTGTTATGCTGATCGTATCGTCATATTGGCCCATTACAAAACTAACACTAGCTGACATCAAAAGGAGCAAAATCATGGGTTCTTTGAACTGTTCTAAGTATTTCGTGAACAGCGATTCACGAGGACCGTGATTGAAGCTGTTAGTTCCAGAAGCAAGCCGCCGTTTCTCCACCTCGGCATTATTTAGACCAACAGAAAAATCCACCTACATAAAAGTTACGAAACTGTAAAACAAGAGGAGACACAAACAAACTTGTAGAAATTGTGCTATTTCAGTCAGACTTTGAACCGCAGCCTTCCGAGTGCACAAATGGTAATCCGTCTTGTTCATTGGTGTATTAGTAGAAGAAAAAGTTCTGAAATGAGAGTAAAGATCCGGTTATCAATGACAGCACTGCGTAAGTACCCTGAAAACTCGACGCAAGCAAAAGTTACCTCTAAGAAAACAAAGCGAAGGGAAGGGTTGACTGGATGTGCACCATGAGCGTCTACACAGCCAGTCAAGAGCTCAAAAGGCAAACACAATGAAATGTAGGGATGAACCAGCCGTCCCATATGGGGGTGAACTGAGAGATAGGGTGGCAGACACATGTGGATGACCGCTAAGGTTGAACAAGAAAAATGGCCAACCATTATAATGAGAACCCATCAAGCTACAACAGTTTAACTGGCTGGAAATTCGTCAAGTGATCATGGGATAACTGTCACCACAAAAGTACGAAGTTGTTGAATTCATGGTAAAGACTGAAATAACTCCATGAGTATCATTCAAATGGAAGCCACCTGGTTTGCCAGTCTGTACACCCCGATATGTTCATGATACGTTCAAGTTACGTGTAAATGGATACTTTGGGGGATCTGAAACTTCCTTGGAATCATTCAAGGTAATCGGGACTTGAAATCAAGACCGTACTTCCGATGACAAACACTGTTACAACGTGTGTGGTGGTTTTGTGGATGAAGACCGGATGTCTGCATTAAAGCAAAACAGATTCTTTGAAGATGCTGTTGGCCATCAGCAGGAACAGTCCACTGCCATAGTGCTGTACGATCTTACTTCAGGCACAGACAGGCATGGTCAACAGGATGATCATTAACTAACTGAGGAGTAGCATACCAATTGCAAAATAAGTCAGAAAATTTGGAAACTGCATCTGAAACGCTTTGGAGTAAAGGAAAAACGGGTGACTTGAAATGTTCAGCGTGTCAACAATATTAGAAAACCTACTACAGGAACGGCTCCGAATCCTATATTTGGTATTATAAACAAGCCACTTGAGACTTATGATCGTGAGTAATGTGAGCTCACCAACTTGTAAAATTGATCAGTGCGGTCGTTGGCCCTTGTTATCAGTGCCACTACAGAAATGTCCGATCATCACTTGAAAAGAGCGTGTGCTCGTCACATCTTGTTCAACAGTTTGGGGATCTGGCTATCCTACGTAGAAAACGCATAAAAGCTCTTCATATTCTACCAATGTGGTACTACCAATGTGGTGAGTGAGCTGCAATGCATACAACGTGACAACCCTTCGACGCATACCTCGGAGATTTCCATATACGTAATAATAAGAAAACTGCTGTCTACACTGGCCGAATTACATAATCCGTAAACCGACGGAGCGTTCATTGTATTGCGTACTGTTCAGTCCGGTTGCTGTTGGTCGAAAACATTACAAGGTGGCAGAAAATGGTGTGATTAGTCATAAAAATAATGGTTACCACATGTGACAGATTGAAGGTTGGGTGATCAGTCACATCGCTAGTTAACGATACCCTCGGATATGAGTGTGTTGCAATAAATGGCTAGCCTGTATCCGCAAGATTGTCGAAGTTTATTTCCCAAGTTGTATCTTTGTGTTAGTTTACCTATCACGTCATAAATTTGCAGTTGTTTATTAATCTAACATTAAGCAGACTATAACCGCAAACAGTAGTAGCTTCAGTCGAAATACTCAAAACTGGAAATATGTCCACGTATGCATGTGGAATCGGCGATCAGAGAGAGTCAGTGGCGTGAACGTTGTAGCTGTTTTTTGAGCTGTCTGTGAAGTAATTGCAAACAATTAAACGAGACAGCGAAAACCGCAAGACGGCAATCTCGAAGATATCACACTACACCAACCTGCAGCTTGCTCATTTTTTCTCGAAATGTACGCACTTTGATAATGAAGGTCTGAATTCAGGCGTAAAAGCCACCAAATTAATTAGAATTCGTTCTTTCTGACGATTTCATCTTTGAACCAGAATTTGCTCTCTTCCCACCAATGTACAATAGCTAAGCATCAACTACTGGCAACAACGTGGTCACAAAATATGAAGACTTTGACTGCTCCATTGAGCAAAGTGGACAGGCATCGCCTGCCTGGATGGAGTCCTCGTGATCACTCAAACCGTTGGTTGGAGACGCTATCCGAGATGGCGTACCTGTATCCATACAATTTCTAGTTCTTCCATTTAGTCTTCTCCAATCTTTTTTGTCCTTCGCAGTACTCTTTCCTTTTAGGATATTTCACGTCACTGCTGAGGTGAGCGGCGGCCCGAGCCACAGTACCTTTTGGTCAGGCTCATGGCTGTTTTGATGACGATGATGAATTACTGGCATTGCTGTAAACAACGATGACATGCCATGGTTGTGTTGCAGTCAGTGGTGCGCCTGTATCTGCAAACTTGGTGGCATTTCTGTTTTGTGGAACTCGATTGTTTTTGCCTCCTTTCTCCTCTATTTCTTCGCTATACATTCGTACTTATGTATTACTCCTCAGCTTCGTGGACCATTGTCAAGACCAGCAGTAGCTCAAGTCACTGTACCCACAGGCACCGCTCAAAGCTGAAAACGATTAGTATAATGCTACTATCTGCAGCCCCTTCTGGCTCTGGTCATGTATATACACACAGTGGGCCAACCAATAAAAATCATCTCTGAGAATTAAGAGAAACGATCGCGCCAGAGAGCTGAATTCTGTAAGTGCATAGTGGGCGATTATTCCCAGTCAAGCAGACAAGAAAAACATTGGCTTGCATCGTGGACCAGTTCGAAACCAGTCCATTTCGCTCCTACTAAACACCCATCGAACAATTGTCTCACTCGAAAATGCTACCAAGACATTCGTAACTCCAGTCACCTTCTCACTTGAATAACGGGAGCTAACCGTTGCTTACTGTGAAACGTTCACGCCCAAGCTGTTAAGCAAACTTTTCGGCCTCTTAAAGCATTGGAGCTCCATTCAATCGTAATCGTTCACATTATCGGAAACCCAACAGAACATATGAATATGAAGTAGTATGTTTGTTATATAAACATGCATCGCATTGGTTCTCTACTTTTTTTATAGTAGTAAGTACTCCTTGTCTGCATTTCGTTATTCTTGAGCCTCACACTACAAGCCTCGTTGAATCCAGTCGCAAAACTTCTATTTTCTAACTAAACACCAGGTAGTGCGGAGTGGAACGGTCCAACATTACAAATTTGAAGTGTGGCGACTCCACTGAAGTTCTTGTAAATCATGAAAGCTATAACAAAAAGTATGAGAGTAGTGTTGTGGGGCAGGGCGGCCGCAACTCATGGCGAATGGATTAACACCGAATTCGTAAGACCACCAGATGTTGGCTCCATGTTGAATGGGGGTGGATTGTGTGGTGAACTGTATTGTTGCGAGAAATTCGTTGCTGCTGTACTACGTTAAATGCCCTCAGTATTATCATCCTCATCGTTGCAATACATCAGTGGTTCACACTGATGCTTAACTGCCACACAATCATGAACAGATAAAAACAAACCCTGTAAATATGAGGGGAGGGAAAAAATAAGAGGACCGGAGGGAACCTAACTACTAAAGAAAATAGCCAGGTTTACATCTAAGCATTCAACACCAAGGTGTCTACACCTCGCAAACAAACCACGGTAAGACTGAACCTTGACGTGGCGTGACCGCTTGCGCATCTCGATGACCTGCTGGGCTGAACTGGACGGGTAGAGGTCTGACAAACCAGTCTCCTGGTCCTCCAAGTTAAGGGTTGGAAGACGGTTGGCATCTCTTCCCGAAAAACGTACCATTTCTGGTACACCACCACCCACCCGCTGCCTTGCGGTACAGGCTATCGAGCCAAAGGCTTTGGTTGAGAACCCTAATCGTTCTTCTGTCCAGGTCTGGGCGCCCTGGCAGTATCTCAGCCCACACAACCGTGAGTCCTCACAAAATCAACAATTCCATACTGCATCCGCCGTCTCGCATTATAAACCGGGTCACCCTATCTGCTGCATACAGAAGGGTGGATAGACGAAAACATGCTACTGCTGACACCTCCCCCACTATCCTATCAAATTCAGCTCTCAGGTCCCGCCCGAGCCCCAATTCTGATAAATTCTCTGCAGGTCTCACAACAGATATAATTAATCATATTGACACTGTGCCGATAAGTTCCAGCTCTCGCCACTCAGTCCCAGACCTCCATCGCCTTGTGCTTCGACATAAAACGCAAATTAATATAGGTGCCTTCAACGTTCGTACTCTGAAACAGATAGGTCAACAGGCTGCTCTCGCACGAACGTTAGACTCGCTACATATCGATATTTGTTGTATCTCAGAGACTAGAATCCACGACAGTAGTCAGCGTATGGAATTAACAAAGCCTGCACTTTCTACCCGATACTGGTTATACACTTCAGGTAACTCCCCGGCCGCCGTCACCGGCCATGCTGGAGTAGGTATAGTCCTCAGCATGACGGTCGCAGCCGCATTGATAGATTGGATTCCTATCGGCAGTAGACTTTGTGCAGTCCGCTTGGCAGGTTCTGTTAGGATCAGTTCTACACGCAAAACTGTCGGAAATCTTTTCGTTGTGTCTGCTTACGCTCCAACTGACTGTAGTGACGTCGGCATCAAGGACGTCTTTTATTCGGATATGGCCGCTCTCCTCCGGTCAACACGTGGTTCTGATATAGTCTTTATGGCCGCAGATATGAACGCCCAGGTCGGCCGCTTTGGTGAGTCCGAATCCCGTCTAGGTGACAGGTTTCGGATAGCAGCACATCGCTCGCACAATGGCGGGTGACTGTTGCAGCTGTGTGCCAAACATGGGCTGTTTTTAGCCAGCACTCGTTTTAGACATCGTGCACGTCATTGCTATACTTGGCGCCCTCCCTCTCTGAATCAGACCAGGTCGCAGATAGACCACATAGCTGTTAGTTATGTGTGGCGGGGTTCCATACAGGACTGTCGTTCTTATTGGAGCACGTACCTAGATTCATATCATGTGCTAGTATGCTGTTGTTTCGTACTCACGTCTGCTGAGCAACGACTCCACCGACAGCAACGATTGGCTGAGAAACTGACCATACCGTCGGTAAAGCATAAGTATCAAACCAGCCTAGGAACCTGAATTAGTAGTTCTCACTCCAAAGATCCTGATTGCTGCTGGATCCAGATCACACAGGCCATTCGTGAAGCAGCTACATTAGCATGCGGCACGTGGGTACATGGAATGAATAAACATTGGATCTCGGAGAAATCCCAGGAGTTGTTAGAAGTCAGACGGAACATCCCTCCTGGCAGTTCACACAACAAGCCTGAAGGCTGATCGTGAGGCTTGGTTATTGGGAAAATTTAAGGAAATGGAGGCGGCTTTTGCTTCAGGAAACACTGGCAAACTGTTTAAGCTTATCCGTGCCACTGGTCCCAGGCGACCGTCTGTCAGTGAAGCTATCAGCGAGACAGATGGCACAATCATCTATAATAAGTCCATAAGGTTACAGCGATGAGTGGAACACTTTGAGGGTCAATTTAACTGGCCTCCTGCTTCTACTGCGTTGCCGCCACAAACTTGTAATGTAGTGCCCTGGTCGGTAGACTTGGAACCACCCACTGAGACTGAGGTCCGCAATTGCATTGCGGCTCTCAAGCGTAATAAGGCTGCTGGTCCAGATGACCTCGTGCCAGCACTTTTCAAGGAAGGGGCGGAGGCGTTAGTAGAGACTTTGACTCATTTGTTTCAACGTGTTGTTTGTTTGCAAGGTATATGCACCTTGAGGTTGAATGTTTGAATGTAGAGGTAGCTAATTTCGGTAGTTAGGTCCCTTCCCGCCCCCTTCTTTTTTCCTTCTCTTTCTGTATAGGGTTTGCTTTCTCTTCATAGTTGTGTGGCAGTTAAGCATTAGCGTGAACCACTGATGTATTGCTGTCTATTATGATGATGATGATGATGTAAGTGAAGGTAAGGCATCAACAATGCAGCCTCCTTACGGCTCTCATTATCCCGCGTAATTAAGTGCACCCACCTTTCCCTTTCTAGCCGTCAGTTTAATTGTACGACGAACAAAGCCCTCTTCACACGCCTCACATCTTCTCAATCTCCGTGAAGTTGAACCGTAGTGTTTGCCCGATCATATCACACCTTGCGAGCTATCCGTCATTCACGCTAGCCTACTACTTGTCTTACCCAATATAGGCGGAATAAGGTTCGACCAGCTATCACAACGTAACTCAGGACAAATCCTAGGATCGGAACGGGGGTGAACTGAGTTGGATGGACCGCTGGTATATACCCACCTCAGAAGTGGCCATTACCGTTTTAGCATAATTCATGGGTCAAAATATCAAATCGTCATCTTCAACTGTTCGAGCACCCCTATTTAGTGTGATGACGGTTAACAGTGGTTGTTATGCGGTATCAAGACAGCCCTAGACCAAGTCGGCGAAGTTGTTCTCAGTTATGGGATTTCCGATAAGCATGTATTCACTTTGAAGGCAACATACACTCAGACAATATTCACTCTAAACAGGTCTCAATAGAAAGCGGCAAGTCATCAATTCATAACTACCATAACCCTGACCAATAGTTACTGTTGATCGAGCAATCGCTCACCGTGACAGTGACGTATAGTATCTGGAAAAAAAATTACCGAAAGGAGATAAATATAAGTAAAAGTGCTAATCAGACTAACAAATGTTGTATATGTAAACACGTGATTGACTGCTGCACAGTCATTTTGAACAGCGTTTCTGACCAACAAGTTGCATGATTAACAGGTTCCCTACCTAGCAGCCGATACCTACCTACTTCACCAAACAATCAGTACTCACAGCTTCGATCGCCGCTTACCTAAACAGCATCTTGGAATATCCTACGAGAAAACGTTGCTAAAGTTTACAGGCTGATAAAAAGACGTCTAAGCGGAAGACCTGAAAGTTGAATGAACGCAGGTACACCATTTAGTGCGGCACAACAGCATCTCGGACGGCATTTCTAGCCAGCGATTTGGGTGTCCACGAGGACCCCAGCCACGCAGTTGACACCTACCCACTTTGCTCAATGGAACAGTTGCGGCCTTCATACTTCGTGACCATTTTATCGGTCGACCATCAAATCATTTGGACTAGAGGAAGCTAGTAGCTTTTCTTTAAGTCCTTCGGAAGAAAGGAAAGGTGTTGGGATAGTGGGAGTTCCAGGTTTTCAAGTCATCCGCACAGAGAAGTGACGGGAAATTCTCTGCGGTAAACTACTGGTGTGAAAAATAAAGAGTAGTGGGCCAAGGACAAACCCCGCGCACATGGATGCGCCACAGTACATGCATTATGATAGATGCAAGGAAGAAGAGATCAAAGTCAACTTTAACACGACAGACTCTACATTTAAAATTAAGAAACGAGGTGGTAAATGTAATTAGTTCACCTGGATGTAATTTTATCTGCATGTGTAATTGTTGAGGTCAGTACGTTTTTAGTTCAAGCCCCAGTGAAATCAAACAACTGTATGCACCTCTAACAAACTACACTGACCAATAGGTTGACATCATGTACCTATAGCCAACCTCCACACACACGAGTGAAATCAGAGCCAGTCAAACGCGTTTGCGTAACGTTTCTCAACCACAAAAATGAAGATAGTTTTGGAAACACTATTCAACGTCAACCTAACCAACATAGCCACGTACTTACGCATGTGCATGTCACAGACCATGGAAAACGTCCCCACATATTGCAAACGGAACGGTGACCTTCAGAGTTCAGAAAGTCAATTGGTTCAACGGGTTCGCGCAGGAAATAGGGAAATGAAGCTGTCGAGAATTCCGTACCTCGACGCGTAGAACCTCGAGGTATCCATAAATGGGCCAAAAATAGGGGGAAATGGTGCAGTTTCCGAGCTAATGCAAGGGGTGTTGGTCGAGACGAGCTCTGAAAGTTGCTGCAAGGTCTGCAGAAACAGCATGGTCAGGCAGAGCATTCCAAGCCTTACAAACGCGCAGTAAGAAATATCTGTCCGAATTTCAGTCTGCCACGTTGCATATCTAGTTTTCAGGGCGTTTCCTTGCATTGTCACACCACTTACTTTGTTGAGCACCAAACGACTTGAATGATCAAGGGATTTTATTGTTAAAAATGTTAATGCCAAGTCACCTCTAAGCCGATGGTTCTATTAAGAGCACGTTTCCAGATAGTTCAGTCTTTCTTTATACTGTTCCGTTTCAAGGTCTCGGATTATCTTTGAGGCATGACGCCACATAGTTCCCGGGACCAACTCGTTCCTTTGGAGATATGATGGCCAGATCACAGCTCCATTCTCCAGGTGAGATGGAACGATATTGTTATAAAGAAGCTGAAGACACCAAGGGTCGAGCTGGTCGAAAAGATTATTTACTACCCCGAGGGTGATGTTAGCCCTTTTTATATTTATTTCAACATGTTCAGAATGTTAAGGTCTTTTGTGTAAGGTCAGCGGATCGCTGGCAGTGATGACGACACGATGCTGTTAGCAAACAGTAATAACGAGGCGATTGAAAGAGGGAGGTCACTGACAAATATCAAAAACGGTAGCGTGCCAAGAACTGAATCTTGTAGCACACCATTAAGGCTAGACTTTTACCTTTTACACACATTTCATGCAGACGATTAGCAAGCTATGACCCAAGTCACTGAAGAAGATTGCCTTGTACTCCATGATGAGAAAGCTTGCGGTCAAAAGTCATGGCAAGGTCGAGATATCCGACGTCAGTTCTATTGCTTCGATCGACTACCTTGCCCTCGGTCGGTGGCAATTGGCACATTTGTATTACAGGAATGGCCCTTGTGAAATCTGTGTTTTACATTGGAGAACACACGAAAGTCGAGGTCCAATAAAGAGAGTCGCATACAAGCGCCTCTAAAAGAGTTTAACAAAGGATCGCCAGGAGTGACGTACCTGTTAACTCACGTCTTTGGGTGCTATGGGTTCTGTATGACGAGTGATCACTTGATTATGGATAGTAATTGACTGAAATCAGTGGGATTTGTGATGATACTGTGCTGCGGTAAACAGAGAATCAAAAGTCATCAATCGTGTCATTGTCTACTCATACTCTTTCTCTATTGGTGTCCTGTTATCAGATAACCTTCTAACATATAACATATTTTTTAACCTGCGAAGTATAGTGAGTTCTTCTCCGCCTGCATTCCAAATTTCTGAAAACCAACAGTTTTACGTTGTATATTGCTTGTTCTATTGGAAACGACTTAGCTTAAGTTTCACAGGGTTGGTATCCAGTCTGTATTCACCGGGGCAGTGGGCACACGCGACACATACATGCGCAGAATATCCGTTAGAAACGAAGAGAAGTAGTGCTGTTTTCACTGCTTTATGTTTCGCTTTGCTGATCTCCCCTAAATCTTGCGCCAAACCGCACTGTGTATTTTCGTGACGATAAAAAATAGGCAGAACACTTAAGGAAGAGTTTGCCACGCGTACTTGCTAGTTCTTTCTTCAACAATAGGGGATTGGCAGCCAGGTAAAACTCTCCACTGTTGGATTAAATCTCGGCTTCAGTGTTTTCGCAACGTCATCTACGCTCGGGGCATTCTGAATGCTTCCCCAATAACACTGGACGTTTCATTCTTGTTGAGCCCAGCCCCCGAATTCATCCGTCATTTTATAGCGAAGTTTGTCATAGCTCATTCGTTTTCTTCCATTTCAGCTACATAAGTGTCAGAATTGCTTCTAATTCGAATGCACTGGTCTGATCGATGATCAATATGCGCAGCTGGACTCCTCCCCTCTCGATTTTATTTGCATGAGCTGCAGGTTTAATGTCAGCTTAGGTACTGCTTTGCCACTGGTTGGTCACGCGCCCATTATGAAAAGTGGAAGAACGCAGAAACCCGGGAACACAAAGGCGGGTGTCTTCTCAACTTGGTATTTACTTTTAATTCTTCCGTATGCAGTAGGATGGACGAATACCAATAGACTTCATCTGAAATAAGTTTGGTACCGAAGTCCCTTAACGAATGGATAGCGCTTGCCTCCGTAACGTTGCACTTACCAACAGTGCAGTTGCCCTGCAAACTGAACCCAGACGAAACTGCGATGAAAACGGAAAGAAAATCTCACGGAGGAAAAATGATTGCTTCATAGTGTCGCCTCTCCACCTCTTCAACTGTGCTGTCTAAAGCAGTCCTAGCATCTGCTCCCGCCCCAAATATCGCAAACCCTTGCGAGCAGGCCGTGCCTTGATACAACCGGAAAGACAACTGGCCTTTTGATAATCTCACCTGCTACGCTCAGCCCCGAGATACTTCTGGGAGAAACAGTGGCTTTAAAGTCCTCCAAAGCCAACATAAGAGGCGTATCACTCGATTTTCTCCGAGCAGAGTGGGCAAGGTGCGAAAAGCAGGGTGACATTAGATCGGAAGTTGTTACAGACCGAGACATACATTTGTTGGCCGAAGTTGTAATTTCCGTTCCCGAAGTTTCCACTCATTCTCTTCCTCTGCCGGGGTAAGAAGTGGGATGTCGTATCTCTAGACATCATTACAACAGCCGAACCCCAAACACAGGCAAAGGCGTTAATGTACGGTGATCGCGCAAAAACCATCATCCGTATTACCTGCTCCAAACTCTGCTGAAAGGTTATGTGGATAATTCTTCCTCCCAATGACTGAAAACGAAACAAGTCTGTAACCGTCCTCAGATGACATTTTACTGGCCCACCTCACCAGGTATTTCCATCAGTGACTTTGCAACACTGCGCGCAGCGCTCTCTTCAAACCTCGTCCCCAGCAGACGAAACGGTCAAATCTTCCATGGATGAAAGCTTCCAAACACCCTCAAGAGCTGGGAACTTGCAAAGACAGAGAGGCTACCATTTTCTACGACACTACTGCTGGTCAAGCGCCAAGTATGGTCACAGACGCACCAAAAGAAGGTGGTGTCGCGCCCGGCAGCCACGAATAAGAGTCTCCAAACCAACTCGGTGGAACAAACAGAGCCCAACCCCAGCGCCGTCCCCAGACCCATTCTTGATATCAGATCTTATTTCATAGGCTCTTCCTCGTACTCTCCATCCAGAAGCAAATGAAGAGGTGGCATTCAGACGCATGTACGCAAACTATCTGGGTCTTCTACATAAATCACCGGAAATCAGAAATTTCACAAATCTCAACCGCACATCTCTGCTTTCACGGAGACCTTGCTTACGAGCGATATCAGTGAGGGATATTGAGTTTGCCGGGTTGGCCCCGCTTGAGGGAAAATGGGAGACCTTCGGTTTTCCTTCAGCAGTATCCCCCGATACCGATAGTTACTGGTGGAAACCAGTCGCCTGACGAACGTGACGTTGCGTGATTTCGTTTAGTGTCCCGTGGTCAAGACTCACGCTTAATGAGGGGTATCTATCGTGATGGTTTTTCCGTAAGTCCAGAAAACCCTCCAGGACCACACCGCTCATCTTGTCTAGTTGGTGTGGGTGACTGTAATCCACTCAAGGTAAACTGGGCATCGTTATTCCCACAGGACTGTGACAGCGGACCCTCGACTTCTTTATAAAGGTTGGTACGACGAAGAAGACTTGAGGACCCACACTTTTCGAAGTGGGTGAAGGCCAGAAAACTGCGAACACAACAAACTAGTGCCAGAAAAGTTCGACTTAAGAGCCCACAAGCATGTACGTTGACAAAGAATGAACCAGCCCTTGAATCCCTCTTGTAAAGGCCCGACGGGGAGACTTCATGCGGTCCCCAAGATGTAGCCATGTTGTGTAATTAGTGCTGTTTGGTGGTCCACAGCTTTGCGCTGTCGAACTGCTACAATGTCCTCTCGGTGCAATGCTTCCGGCGGCCACCTGTTACCGCGGAGATTTTTGCATCAGATGTTGAAGACCTTTCGTTCGCGGTTAATTCACAGAATGCAGAGGGGTCTTGATGAGATTCTTCCCAAAATTCTAAAAGAAACATCCGTTATTCTAGCGTAAAACATCTAAGGACACTTCAGACAGACAATTCAGAATGACATTTTCCCCAGTGTATGGAAGGAAGCAAAGATCACACCCATCTTCAAGACGGGTGATTGGCACACTCTGCTAGTTATCGGCCGGACAACCTTACTAGTGTAGTAAGGATAGTCGGCCGGACCATGCTACTCACACCACTGTTCAGTAGCAGCATGGATCAAAATGATCGCGAGATAAATACGGGAGAGATATGGGAAGGATCGTTGGAAGGCAGAATGACATGGAATGGCTTTCGCCACATGGTGGAACTGAAACGTGGTGTTTAAAGCGATCGGAGTATTATCGGACGAGTATGGTGTTCAAAGGAGCGTTCCTGTTCGTAGTGTCGTTGAGATGCTTAAGTCGTGTATTGGTTTCCCCAATAAGCAACCTCTGTGCCATCCACCTTCTGGGTTCACAACAGTCGGTGCCGTGACCAGGATGCGAGGATGAAGGTCCCGTGGCAACAGACGTTTGAGGATGGGAATGTTCGAAGATTCCTGGAGGACTTCGAAGACGTGGCGGAGGCGGTCGGAGTGAAGGCTAACCGGGGATGCTGGCGGCACTGCGCATGCGGTTCAAGGGCAGGGCGAAGACGTTTCTGGATGCGACGCGAAGGAGATTTATGGAGCTGGAGTGGGCCGCTGCGAGGGAGCCGCTGATTGCCGGGTTCGACAGCCCCGTCGACTGGCAGGAGGCAATGCGGCTGTGTAAGGGCGCCCGGCTTGGACCAGGAGGGGACGCTCTGGTCTACGCCATGTTCCTGCGAGCACCGTTGTCAAGATCCCTGTCACATTCGGACCAAGATTCAGAACAACGCCTGTTGACGGAACAGTTTTTGGACAGAGGGACGCCAACAGTCCGAGATCAGTTTGGAGTTGCCCTAATCACACAACCCATGACGCTCGAACAGTTGGCCGATGCAGCTTGAAGGTTGCTATCAGAAAAAGCCGCGACGATTAACGAGGTGGAGGCAAGCGGACCGAGTGAACTGATTGACCTTCAAAGCGCAATGGAAAAGTTGATTTAAGAAGTGGCGACTTCGAAGGTGAAAAAGGAGGAGAACCGTGGCGAATTCTGTTACGGATGCGGAAAAAGTGGACACTAGCGAAGATTTCGCCCACCCGGCAAGGCAATGTCATACTCTAATAAATTTTCGTCGACTGTTCTTTGTTTTTTAGTGGGGATCCGGTAATAGGGATGGTTGATAAGACGGCATTTCAGGCTAGGTTAGGAGTCAATGGTAGCTTGGAGTACTGTTTGATTGACACTGGGGCCGCGATTTCGTTGATTGGGCCGAGGCCGG